>JASTWR010002224.1:0-15000 GCA_030770355.1 Harpagoxenus sublaevis
TGTATCGCTCCTATCTCGTTACGATCCTCGGGTATCGTAATTTCCGTGTCATCCTCGTCGAAGTAGTAAATGTAGATTCGAAGAATTCACGTTTGGTATCGTGTGATAAGTCTAAAAACGGCCGTCCTCCTCCCTACCTTATCCCTCTCCTTTCTAGACCGAGCTGTAGTCACCGTTGCTCAATATCACGGCGGGAAAGTAGGGCACCGCGAGGAGGATGCTACTCTTCCCGGGTCAGCGTGAATGTCATAGACATGTCGGGAAAACCGTTCGACTAAACACTGAGTCTCCACGGCCGCACCGTCAGTCCTTAAATTACGCGATCGTCGTCTATTGTCAGGAGGAATCGCAGGCACGCTTGTCCGCAGATGTTCTGATCATATGTTTGAACGGGCGTCGATTGTACTCTATCTTCATCACGCTCGGTCCGAAATATCGCACCAACTCTTTCGGCGGTCGAAGATTACCGAAACTGTCAAAATACATCGCGCGGTTTCCCCCTTTGCGTACGCTACCCAGTGAGTACCGAGCCCGCTGTATCATCCAAATTTACAATACCGCTCTCGTTTCGGCGTATACCGCCGATTGGTAACGAGTCACGCATGAAAACACCCCTGAAGAACGGTACGCGCCATGTGTTTCGCCAGTCGATCAATTGTACGTTAGTCGTAATACCCGTGGGCATTTTTAACGTCTCTTTGACGTTTTTTTTTTATTTCTTCTCGCTTCTTCCGAGAAACTACCTACCCTCGATTCCTAGGGCGACGCTAAAATCGGGGTCCAGAGATCTGAGCCTCGACCAAGAGCTCTTGGTTGTCGTCCGAACTCCCTGTCTGAGTCGGTTTTGCAACGGTAAAAACGGTTGTCGAGGGAGCTCGGCCTCGTGACAAGCGAATCTTGAGTCCAGAGCAACGGGAACGGCAAACACCGCCTCGTTCCGCCGCCGGAGATCCGTTTTTGGAAATATCGCTTCGTCGTTTTCATCGCGTTCGCAAACGCACCGGTAACCAACGTGCCCGTCTCCGTATCAGATACCGCGCCGCGCGCATCCGTACTACTTTTATATACCGCGTCTGGCGTCCTAGCGTATAATACTTATTGTAACAAACGTCAAAATCGTGTGCATTGCACACATTGTAAACAGCGCGTCCGTCCTCACGTAACCACCGCGCCGCGTGCGCTAATACTTATTGTAATACGGCACCGTGTGCACTGGCACGTCCATGTAGATACCGTCATAGGAAATAAACATCTGTGTGTGTGTTAAATAACATTCTAATTATTGTTTCTGGGCCTACCATCGAACCCTGATCCGGCGAGCTAAGTCCGAGTTCGATATACAAAACGGAAGGCCGTTATAAAGTGAGCTTATCGCGCGGTTGAAGAGACCTTTGCCTATTTTTTTCGCTGGCATTCGCCGCAATTTTTTATCAACGATGCCGGACCGTCGATGTGCGTTCGATGATGCGGTAAATTATAATGTTCTAAGCACCGACGATATTGCTGAACCTCCGAATCTGCCTTTATATGTTCCGGAAGCCTGTCCCACACGTGGTGGACGTAATCGCCACACAATTGCAACAGAACAGCCTTTGGTACAAATTGTAGCTGCTCGGCGCTGAAATCGCGAATATCGGAAGGTCTTGATAACAGAACAAACATTTTTCCGCTACTGAGCGATGCGCGGTTTCGCGCACCTATAAATAGGCGCTCGATCTAGCCCTCCGGTCAGCAATGCGAAAAATGAGATTCATGCGACAACCGCAGGCGATTCGCGTGACGAACTGCGACGATAGATCACGGTCGATGGGGGGCAACGCGGAGAAGCGCAGGCACGGTACGATGCTACCGGCCACTATACGCGCCATCATTTGCGGTCCCTCGAATTGCGGTAAAACCAACGTTCTGATAAGCTTGTTGGAAAGCCCGCACGGTGTACGTTTCGAGAACGTGTACGTTTACTCAAAGTCGCTTCAGCAACCGAAATATCGATATCTGGAGAATTTATTGACGTCGATCGACGAAATCGGCTACTTTACGTTCTCCAACAACAGTGACGTCATTCCACCGAGCGATGCGTGTTCAAACTCGATATTCGTTTTCGATGACGTGGCATGCGACAAGCAAGACACCGTGAGAGAGTATTTTTCAATGGGTAGGCATTCGAACGTCGACTGTTTTTATCTCTGTCAGACGTACGCGAAAATACCTAAACATCTGATACGCGACAACGCGAACCTGCTGATCCTGTTCAAACAGGATGGTACCAATCTGAAACACGTGTACAACGATCACGTGAATACCGACATGTCGTACGATGAATTCAGCGCGCTGTGCAGCGAATGTTGGCAGCGCAAGTACGGATTCGTAGTGATAGACAAGGACAGCTCGCTCAACAATGGTCGATACAGAAAAGGATTTAACATGTTCGCGATACCGCAAAAGCGGTCAGTTGTCGTCGGTACCTCGTCGAGGTAAAACGTCGGTGAAAGCATCACGTATTTCCGCGATGGCTGCGATCGACAAGAGCATGGATATCCGCGAGCGCGAGAAGGTTGCGAAGAAGATTGCGAAAACGAGCGAGTCGATTCGCAAGAAACTTCGCGCTATGAAGACCGGTAGGATCGAAAAGGACATTGAGTTGGACACGCACTTTAAGCCTCTCATCGAGTCGTTGCAAAAGATCGCCGACAAATCGATCGCGGTGAAGAAAGAGGAGCCGGAGAGCGACGCTGAGATCGAAACGTTTTCCGAGGATGCAACGCCGAGAAAGAGAAAATGGTCGGATCACCCGCCGGCACCGCGTAAATCTAGCCAATCGAAACGATCGAAAGCTTTACTGGATGTACCACCGATAACCTCTACACCGATAACCTCATCTCCACCGATATCATCTCCGCCATACGTAACGGCGAGAAAAATGCAGCCTACAATAAAGTTCAAATTACCCGCAAACATGCCTGTTTTTGACCTCACGGACGACTCGGAGCTCGCGACGTCTATTCGAAAGGAGTTGGAAACGTCGGAGGGTCGAAAAGCGTTGCACGATACCTTGGGTCCATTGGGCCAAGAGTACATCGGTGCTCTTATGAGTGTCAAGCCAAGGAGCAATATAGATACCGTGTACGGCGTTTATCTCGGCAACGATGGAATGATGCTCGGGAATAAACGTTTCAAGGTGGACAGCATGGATAACATATATATCGGCGACGTACATTACATTGGCACACGCGGTATTTACGAGTTGATCTTTAAAAACAAGCCTGATAAAAACATTTACACGGAGGAGGATATGCAAAAGTACAAGAATATTTTATTTGAGACGAGCACTCATAGAGCCAATCACGATCCTTTCGGGCGAATAAAGTCCAACAGTGGATACAAGTACATGAATATAATCCAGAAGTTGATACCGTCCGCATCCATGAAGAAACGATCCGGAAAAGGATTAATCGCGCCTCGCGCGATGACGCTGACCGACAATAAGATCGATTACGTGCACTGGGACGATCCCAACGAGCTGGTGGATCGTCTACGATTGCTCGACGCTTCGCACCACGCTGGCAACAATGCCCACGACAACGAGATCCTGTCGATCATCGAGAAACTTCGCGAAGCCGGTCTTATTATAAATTGAGCCGCGCGGTGGCGAGCCGCTCAATCAGCGTCGAAATGCCGATCAACAAATTTGGTATATTCGAGCAGAGCAGAGACGCGTCGAACGCCGTATCGTACCATCAGTGGAGTGGATTAATGAAAAATTTCGTGCGCGATAAAGCTCTGTGTCGCACTGCTACGGACTTTGACGCAAATTCGCGCAAGATTCGTCGCGTGGCGCAACCGGAGGCTGACGGTGACGCGGTTAACAAACTGTACGTGGAACAGAGCGTTAAGAGTTTGAGAGACGAAGCGGAATTCGAGAAGTATCGTAAAGCGCGATTGGAGACTGAATTTGAAACGAATCTTAGACTTCTGAGAGATAGCGTTAAAATATTGAGAAATCAGTTGGAAGAAATCGAAACGAATCTGATCGCGCTCAAACGAGATACGCAAGCCGTGTTGGACGCGAACCGAGAGACGCTCGAGGCACATATCTTTTCCTGGGCACACAGCGGCAAACGATCCTGGAAAGGTTACGAAAGGCTGCCCAATGACGACGACGACGACGAAGGACGACGAGCGATTCAGGAACGGTCATCGAGCAGTTACAACGAACGGCTCAGAAGCGGTTACGAACGGTTCAGGAACGGCTGTGAACGGTTAATGAGCAGAAACAAACGACAAGCCGATGACAAAGAACCGCTATTGAGCGACAAGGAACGGAAATAAACGGTTATTGATTGGTTTAAAAAAAGTTTAAGATATAATTTCTTTGCGTGTATTATTACACACCGTTAAAAAAAAAACATGACATCGTCGAAATCCGATGGACGTAAAAATATCGAGAAGCAACGACTCGTCGAGGAACTGCATGCTCCGGCGAGAAGAAATTTTCCTCGAAGACACGTCATAGTGCGAGGGTACGACGACCTGTGGCAGGCTGACATCGTCGAGATGCGTCCATACTCGCGTTTCAATAGAGGCTACCACTACATACTTACCGTCATCGATGTGCTGAGCAAGTACGCGTGGGCCGTGCCACTCAAGAGTAAAGGCGGAAGCGAGACAGCTGACGTTATCGCTAAGATAATTCGAGACAGCAAGAGGTGCCCGAAAAACTTGCAAACCGATATGGGGAAGGAATTTTACAACGCCGACGTGCAACGTCTCATGAAAAAACACGGCACTAATCATTATTCCACATATTCGGTGATGAAGGCATCGGTCGTCGAGCGATTCAATCGCACGTTAAAGAATGACATCTGGAAGATGTTTACGCTCAATGGGACTTACAAGTGGGTCGACGCGTTGCCGCGACTCGTGTCGGATTACAACGCGCGCAAGCATCGAACGATCGGCGTGCGGCCCGTCGACGTTACTCCCGCGATCGCCGAAAGACTCTTGAACACGGTGTACAGCGAGATAAAGATCGCGGGTCCGGCAAAGTTCAAAGTAGGCGACCCGGTACGCGTCAGCAAGTACAAGACTGTTTTCGAGAAAGGTTACACGCCGAATTGGACAACCGAGGTTTTCAAAATTGTTAAAGTACAGCGTACTAATCCCGTAACATATCTACTCGAGGACTATAGAGGAAAATCTGTCACCGGAGAATTCCACGAGCATGAGCTGCATCGCGCGGCTTATCCAGACGTGTATCTCGTGGAGAAGGTACTTCGCAGGAGGGGTGACGAGGTTTATGTGAAATGGTTGGGATTCGATGGATCGCACAATTCATGGATACACAAGGACAACGTGATTTAATATATATATATAATGACATTTATTTTTACTGTATAAAAAATACATAAATAAAAATGTAATACATATAAAAATACATTTAAGGAAATAAATATGTAGAAAATAAAATTTGAAATACATATAAGAAATATGAAATATTAAATCAATATCTTTATTAATATCCCATCCAATATAAAATGTTGCATACATACATCCAATATCTTTATTAATATCATGTTCAATATAAAACGTTTTATTTCATACATTACATACATATATACTTACATTATGTTACACGTTATACATTACGTTATACGTTATGTTAAAAGTTATACGTTACGTTATACGTTACGTTATACGTTATATTGCATACATACATACATACATACACACATACATACATACATACTGCAACCCGTTTTTCCTCGGTCTCGCCCGCCGAGGAGGCGCGGCTGCAAATTAGCCACCGATAATTAGGTAGAGAGGTAAGGCAAAGAGGTATTCAGGCAGACAGGTATTCTCCAAGGTATTTACAGGCATCAAGATAGGCAGGTAACATCCAGATTTTCGCGAGGCACTCAGATAGATAGATATTTCCCAATAGGTATTCGGTCTCAACGATATTCACGAGGTAACGCTAAAACTTAAGCGCCAGGTGCGAATACGCGCACCACGTTTCCGTAGCCTAATCGTAACGCGGTCGCCCGGACACGCACGTCCGCTCAGGGCGCGAGGCGAGTTAGATACTCTGAGGAAAGGGGAGAGGCGGCGTAACGCAATCAGCACACTCAATTATATGTAACGGATCATGTGTATATTTACGGAAAGAAATAGAACATTGTTGAAGAAAGATAACAAAAAAGATGGAATAATAGGCTCACGTTCGCAACTCACTCATACAAACTCACATTCACGACTCACGCATACAAACACGAAACTATATCCGCAACTTACTTGAATCGCAACTTGTCCGAAACCCGAAATGCCAACGCTCGCGAAACTTTAACCGCGCTCGTTTTCGCGGCGGCCTCCGCGAATGCGCGACAAAAACCCGCACGACATTCCTCGGCCGCCCGCAACGCAATAACCGCAAGAATTGTCCCCAACACGTCTCACGACGTTCGCGGGACTTTACTCTTCTCCCGATACGTTTTACGACGTTCGCGAGATAACTAACTCGAAACTCGAAGTTCCCCCGACACGTTTCACAACGTTCGCGAGACGATTCTCCCGACACGTCCCCCGACGTTCGCGAGGCAGTCACGATACTTTTCGCGACACTCTTACTCGGAATCCGCGAAACGACACTAATCCCCGCGATTCCGCGATCCCGTGGAAACCTCCGACGCAACGGTCTCACCCTGCCGGGCGTATCCGGCACGCGCGATACGCCCGACGTAACCGTGCACGGAAAGTTTCCCCACACTCACACACACGCGACTGTCGGCCGCACTGGTCCCCGAGGAGGGCCTATACGCGAACTCAAGCCGTGTGCGTCCCCCGGCCGGCCTCCTTTGTCCGCGTCTCGAGGTAATAGGTACTCTAGGTACCGACAAACTTCCTGGCACGAGATGAGGTAAACGTACGTGCGCAGGTAACACAAAGAAAAGGTAATCGAGGTGAGGCGGAGGCCGAGGTCGCACACGGAACGCAACGAGATACCGGGGTGGTAGCCTTACATGCTCTGCTGCGTTGTACCGGACGGCTGCTCGGTCGGGGTGGACTCGCACAGTTCTCTCGGGATGCTGCCCCGTCTCCAGCTAGCACGACAGTGCCGAGTCGTTCGCCGGTTCGGACCGCGTTGGGTCCCCGCGCATGCGCGGCCGCCCGCGGCCGCTCAGCTCCGCCGATCCGTTCCTCGCGCTGCTCTCGTCGATCGCGACGTCCCACGTGACGTCTGCCGCTCGCCCGCGGGACATTCGAATGGAGTGCTCATCGCTTTGTTTTACTGGCGGTACCGGTCGGGGCTTCTCTGAGTCTGATGCAGGTGCGCCAGGCTGGCCAGGCCTTGGCCACTGACCGGTGCATTCTAGGTCCCCGGCGGCGGCATCCGGGATCGCACGTCCGCCCTGCAGCAGCGGCGTTGCGTCCTTCACACACCGTGGCGGCGCTCCCTTGGCTTCCCTGTTGCGGCGGACTCGGGGGGTCTCGCCGCCCCTTGCGGGACCGCGGGACGGCCCGGCGGCGGGTCCGGACGTGACTTGGTTGTCGGCGTGCTGCTCCGCTCGGTCCCCGCCGACGCGTGGTTTCTCCCTCGTCGCGACACGTTGTCGTTACATTGGGTGGCTGGCTGCCCACCCCGCGACACTCGCCGCGCTCCTCCTGTAACTAACTTACGCCTCGCAAAAATATGATTACCCTAAACGCGCCTCCTCGACTCGGGTCGAGGCAGCATCCCCGGCTTTCCCCTCGGCCGAGCCGTCCGGGCGGTGGACGTGACTATGTCACGTCACAACTCCCCCTTCCCAGACGAGTGCCGAGGGGAACCCGGCCCCGACCGCAGCGACCATCACCCCGGTATCTGGGCTTCAACAAACAGCCCACAGGACGAATAAACGAAATACACATCCCCAGGGAGACCAGTCCTCCCTCCCTGACTCGACAATTCTTTGACTCCCGTCGGTCCCGACACACATCCCCCCGATCAAGACGCGGAGACCGCACGCAGAGCGGACGCCCCCACGGCCGCGGCCGCGACCTCGCAACCTATTCACACCACATACTCGCCCCGACGGTTACGGGAGGGTCTTAGCTCTAGGATAGGCCGGACGGGAAGGACGGTGAAAGATCTTACTCTCATTTCTCTTTTTCTCACTACTGTCGTTTACTATTTTATAAAAATACAGAAAGGCACGGATCCTATTCAGGTACACACATGAAAAAAAAGGAAAGGAAACAAAAAAAAAAGGTATCGAAGGGAAGGTCCCCGGCGCTTAGGTACCGGCCCAGCAAGGTGCAACAGAAAAAAAAAGGCACGCAGTTAGTGCGGGTCAGGCGCACGGGCGACTAGGCTGGTGGGTATCGCCGTTGATGGTCGGTTGGCTCCTCCTTCATCTTGTACCGCCGCTGGGATCGGCTCCGGCTTCTCCTGCGTCGGTCTCGCGGTCCTCTCGGCGCCGAGTAGGGCCGGGCCTCCCTATACGCGGGTCCACAACGCTGGCATTCTCGGAGCGTGACCCCCGGCTCTCCGCAACCGAAACAAAACTCCCGCTCGCGGGGTCGAGGGCAGTCGGGGTACCTATGCGTCCGGGAGAGACAGTTCCAGCAGGTGCCCCCCCGGTCCACCACGTCAGGCCGCTCACCCCCTGCCTGTACCGCCACATCACGCCGTTCCGGCCCGTCGGTTTGCGCGGAGATGCTTCGATGCCCCAGCTCCCGCGTCTGGGTGGCCATCTCGTGTAAGACGGGGTAATCCCTCACCACGGCGCCGTCGTGTGTAATGGTGGCGTTCTCCACCTGTCGAAGGACATCCGCTAGGTCATCCCAGACGCCCGGTACGTACTCCCGCTATATGGCGCCAAAGGGGGAGGTAGCGGCTATAAAAGTCGCGCCAAATGCGCCTGATCTCTCTCCTCCGCACGGCCGGCATCCTGACCAGGTACTCAGGTATCTATTTCAAGGAACAGGGAGGTGATAAGGCTTTAGGTCTTGCACGTGTACCTTTCCAACGGGTGATCCGTCCGGCTGCGCCAGCTCGTAAACGACCGGAGAGATCACCCGCTTTATCCGAAACGGGCCCTGGAATTTCGGTGCCAGTTTTCCCGCGATATTCTGCGCGGCAGACGACAGCACGTGCTGCCGCTTTAACACCAATTCGTCCACTCGAAATTTTCGCGGCCGCCTCCGCAGATTGTATCTTGCGGCCTGTCGTTGATTTGCCTGATCCAAATTCTCCGCGACCCACTCCCTAATAGCGCGTAAGTCCGTCATTCGCTGAGACCACTCCGCCGGGTCCCTCGCCTCCGTCTCGGCAGTCACCTCGCGACGGTCGCGCAGCAAATTCGGCGGTATTAATTCACGCCCGAAATTCAGAAATGCCGGGGAGGTACCTAAGGACGAATGACTTGCCGTGTTATAGGCGAAACGTAAGCGCGACAGATGCCTATCCCATTCCCGATGATCCTTCTCGATGAAGGCGACGATCATCGTCTTTAAGACGCGGTTTACTCTTTCGACGGGGTTTGCCTGAGGATGGTAGGGCGGCACGGTGGCGTGCGTTATGCCGTTCTCTTCCGCGAAACCCTTCATGACCTTGTTGATAAATTCAGTGCCGTTGTCTGTTAGAAGGGTCCCCGGGGTGCCCCATCGCGACACTATTAGATCTTCGAGAGCCTCCCTAATTTTCGGGCCCGTGGCCGCTCGCAACGCTCGGACTTCCACCCACTTCGTAAACATATCCTGGATTACGAGGATATACTGATATCCCGCCTTACTACGCGGTAGTGGCCCTACCATGTCCGCGGCGACCGCTGTCCACGGTCCCTCCACCGTACGGCGTCCCATCCATCCCGCCGGACCCGCTTGTTCGACCTTTGTTCTTTGGCACGTGTCGCACGCTCTCACATGCCTCGCCACGTCCCTAAACAAATTCGGCCAATAATACGCGACCGCAACGCGCTGATAAGTCTTTTCGACTCCTAAGTGGCCGGCTTGAGGGGCGTCGTGTGACTCGCAAAGGGCCTCCGCGCGCAACTCCCGCGGCAACACCAATTTCCACCGATCGAGGTCCTCCACGATGTCCGAAATTACCGGTTTTGGACGCAAAAAATATAATCGCCCCTCTATTATCCGCCAATGCGCGAATCTCCTAGGGTCAGTCGCCACCTCTTTATACCGCTTACGGTACCACTCGTCGGCCGTTTCTTCGCATTCCGCGACCTCCACCGCGGCGTTCACGTTTGCGACTTCTTCCCCCTCCCCCTCATACATCCGGGACAGTGCATCGGGCACGTGGTGCAGGGCTCCTTTTCTGTACTCGACCGTGTAATCGTATTCGAGTAACTCGAGGGCCCAACGGGCTAATCGGCCCGTAGGATTTTTCAAATTATGCAGCCACCGTAAGCTGCTGTGGTCGGTGACCACCGTAAACTTATATCCCTCTAGATAGGGTCGGAATTTTTGTATAGCCCACACCACGGCCAAACACTCCTGCTCCGTTACCGAGTACTTTTTCTCGGGGTCCGTTAGTACGCAACTGGCATACGCGATTACACGTTCCTCACCCTCCAGTTTCTGCGTTAAAACGGCCCCCAGCCCCACCGAACTCGCGTCGGTTTGCAACACAAAGGGCTCCTCAAAATTCGGGCACGCGAGAATCGGAGCGGACACGAGGTGTTCCCGGATGCGATCGAAGGCGCGACATTGTTCAACCCCCCACTCCCAGCGCCTGTTCTTTTTTAAAAGACGGGTCAGAGGCTCGCTAAGCGTGGCAAATTGTGGTATGAAACGGCGGTACCACGAGGACATCCCTAAAAACCTGCGCACCTGTCGAAGGTTTCGCGGAGCTTCGTATTTCAAGATAGGTTGTATTTTATCCGGATCGGTCTTGAGGCCCCCCTTCCCCACGATAAATCCTAGGTATCGTACCTGCGGTCGACAAAATTCGCATTTTTCCCGATTGATGGTCAGGCCGCTTGAGCCATTTCATGTGCTCCTCGAACGTTTCCGTCGCGATAATTATGTCGTCCAAATAATTGAACGCAAACGGTTCCATTTCCGGTCCTATCAATCTGTCGAGCAATCTTTGAAATGTGGCCGGTGCGTTGTGCAACCCGTACGGCATCCTACGAAAATGGTACACTCCCATACCGTGGACACTAAAAACGGTGATTTCGCGACTATTCTCGGCGAGTGGTATTTGGAAATAAGCCTGGCTTAGATCTATTGTCGATATATACTTTGCCTTGCGCAACTTATTCGTGATACCTTCCATGTTCGGTATCGGATACGCGTCTTTCTTAGATACCTCGTTAACTTTGCGGAAATCTATACAAAATCTATACTTCCCGTTCGGTTTCTTTACCATTACTATCGGGTTCGACCATTGGCTCGACGAAGGCTCGATTACTCCGGCTTTTAACATTTTGTTTACCTCCGCGCGAATAGCTTCCTGTACCTTCGGCGATACTAAATAGCAACGCTGCTTAATTGGCGGATGGCCTTCTACATCGATCTTATGTTCGGTTAAATTCGTTATCCCCGGATCTTCCGGTGGGGTAGGTATCGTCCGTAAAAAAAAATCTAGCCTATTCTCTTGATCGGGTGTTAATTCTGCTAATCCGCAGACCGGAGATGTCTTTTCTTTGTCGAACCGATAGCGAGTACGGGGTCTATCCGCGAAATACCATTCGGCTTTTGCGAAGTCTAACGCGATACCAAATCCGGCCAGGAAATCCATCCCGACAATGCACGGCACCGCCAAGTCCGGCAACAACCCCACGGTCATATCGCAACTTTGACCTTTTAACTCTACCGACACGGAAACGTCGCCATGGATTGCCGTTATTTGTCCGTTCGCCATACGGATACGCGTTTCGCTCTTACGCGCGATTGGCAGGCCTGAGCTTTCCACGATTCGCATTCCCTCACGACCGAGGAGAGTGCGGCTCGATTTTGAGTCCACGAGAGCCAGTATCGGACATCCGCATACGCGAATTTTCAGGTATCGAAGAGGAGGTAACTCGACGGGCTCAAAGGTAACAAAAGAGTGTGGAAGCGTTTCCACCCCGCTGTCTACAGGTCGGGCCTCGGTTTTAGAATTCGGGGTCGTAGGGACCCGTCCTACGAACTCCCTCCCGCGTTTCCCGGACACGCAGGGCAAGTCCTCGTGGTGAATCCGCGTTTGCCACACTTATAGCAGTGTGTCTGCTGAGCCTCCGTACAATTACGCGCGCGATGTCCGATTTTCTCGCAATTCCAGCATTTCATGCTGGCGTCCCCTACACCGATTCCTAACGCGGCGTCCACAACTACCGGGCTCGCCTGCGCGGTATCAGAGGTCGCGGTCGCAGCCGGTCTCGCGTTTTTCTTTTTGGTGCCGGTCTTACGGCCTACGGCCTCCCCGACGGCGACCGTAACCGGGTTCCTCGGTTTCCCCTTCGGGGCGTGGTACGCTAAATCCGGAAAAATCGATTGCTCCGGCGGCAATGAAGGCCGATAGTATTTATCCGCGAGCAAGCTACGCTCCGCTCGTGTGGCTAGGTCCTCCAACCCGTGAAAGTCGTGAAATTCCTGCCGGCGTATAGCGATCTGTAAACGCGGCAGTAAGTTACGGTGGGCGAAGGTCAGCTGCTCCGACAAGCTCCAGGGAGGGCTCATTCGCCCGAATAAAGCGCGCAAACACGTTAAGTAATCCGCGGCGGCCTCGTGTTCTCCCTGAGTCCTCCGTAGGACCTCCTCCCTGAGCATATATTGGTAGTCCGGGTCGCCGAATCGCGCCCTCCACGCATTCTCGAAGTCGTCCCAATTACGCCAATATTGGCTCTCGAGCCGTACCCAATATAACGCGACATCCGATAGGAAAAGTGGCAGGCACTTGAAAAGATCCGAGTCGTCGATCGGGATAATCGCGCGAGCCTCCTTTATCCGTAAAAGGAAGGCCTCCGCGTCGCTGCCGCGTTTCCCCGAGAAGTGGAGGTTTCCACTTCCGCATCAGATTATATGCTTCGGACGCGGATCCGCGCGTGGACCGCCCCCCCGACGCGAATGGTTCCGGCTCGGCCCGTAGGGGTGGCGGAAAATCGTAATTCGGTTCCCTCGCCCCTCCCCCCCTCTGCCCGTGATCTAATTCTGCCCCCTTCGGCTCGAAAATCTGCCGGGGCAGCTCGAAACTCGGGCGAGGCGGTGTCCTCTGTGCCTCCGCGTTCGCGAAGGGCCCAGCGGCCCTGGGGTCTAAGGTCGCGCGGGGCGGCGTTCGGTGTAACCCCAAACCGGCGAAGGGTAGGCCCCTATCCGTGGGCGCCTCCACCTGCCCGGGCGGCATCACGCCAGCCGCGTCAAAGCCGACCGCCCCCCCCCTCGGGGTTGGGCGAGGGCGGCGGATCCATCCCCGCGAGTGCCGCGATCTCAAATTTGAGCAGGCGCGCCCGTAAAACCGGAAGTATACCGCAAGTCTTTAGTTTCCGATCTGTCAAGTGCTGGAGGACCTCTTGCTCGTTTAATTTGTTAATCCAGCTATGGGGCGAACCTTCCCCCCGCATCTCGCAAATCCCGATCTCAACTTCTTGATCCTACTCGCGGAAGTCGCGCAACAACAAGGCAACACGCGCGAAAGGTAGGTAGCCGCGTGATGATAAGGTAACACGCGTGGAAAGGCAGGTAGCCGCGTGATAGTGAGGTAACACGCGCGGAAAGGTAGGTAGCCGCGTGATAGCGAGGTAACACGCGCGGAAGGCAACAAATATCCTTATTATTATGCTTCCCTTTGTCCCGCCCGTACGCTCAAAGCCGACAATAACACCGCGGAACGAAAACGTATGTCAGTCGCGACAATGTCAGTCGCTATACACAAAGGACCAAAGTCGCAAAAACCAAATATATCCTATTTCAAAGTCGGAAATAATAATCCTGCCTCGATCGTGGTAAACACGCAGGAATCCGCCGAAAGAAACGACAGAAAAACGCGCGGTCCTCAAGCCGCCAGCAATAACACGTCGATCGCGGTAAACACTAAGGAATTCGGTGCGAGAAAAACAAACGGAAAAACGCGCGGCTTTCACAGGCAAATCAACATAAGTGGTCGGGCGAAACCCGATACATCGTAAATATGTTTCGCTCAAATAACCATGGCAACGGCCTTCCAGGGCCGAAATAATATTCAACCCCAATACAACTTAAACCTAGGGTAACATGCAACGTTTCACGACACACACAAAAAGCAATGTACCTCGTAATTGATTGCGCACGCTCGCTCTCCCTTAATTTCCTATCATTTATCGTCTTTTTCTTTGCGAGAACGCCCCACGTTGGGCGCCAAAATTTTGCAACCCGTTTTTCCTCGGTCTCGCCCGCCGAGGAGGCGCGGCTGCAAATTAGCCACCGATAATTAGGTAGAGAGGTAAGGCAAAGAGGTATTCAGGCAGACAGGCATTCTCCAAGGTATTTACAGGCATCAAGATAGGCAGGTAACATCCAGATTTTCGCGAGGCACTCAGATAGATAGATATTTCCCAATAGGTATTCGGTCTCAACGATATTCACGAGGTAACGCTAAAACTTGGGCGCCAGGTGCGAATACGCGCACCACGTTTCCGTAGCCTAATCGTAACGCGGTCGCCCGGACACGCACGTCCGCTCAGGGCGCGAGGCGAGTTAGATACTCTGAAGAAAGGGGAGAGGCGGCGTAACGCAATCAGCACACTCAATTATATGTAACGGATCATGTGTATATTTACGGAAAGAAATAGAACATTGTTGAAGAAAGATAACAATAAAGATGGAATAATAGGCTCACGTTCGCAACTCACTCATACAAACTCACATTCACGACTCACGCATACAAACACGAAACTATATCCGCAACTTACTTGAATCGCAACTTGTCCAAAACCCGAAATGCCAACGCTCGCGAAACTTTAACCGCGCTCGTTTTCGCGGCGGCCTCCGCGAATGCGCGACAAAAACCCGCACGACATTCCTCGGCCGCCCGCAACGCAATAACCGCAA
>JASTWR010002224.1:20000-24016 GCA_030770355.1 Harpagoxenus sublaevis
ATGACTCTCAGAATCTGGGAAGCGACTTCGAAGCGCGTCGGAACAACGGTGACGACAGCAAGTAGTATAAAACGACAGCACGTACAAAATGAATCAAAGAAATTATAACGACCTGCCTTTTCTAATTGAACGCGGACTAACTCGCCGGGTCAGGAGTTCAATAGGGAGGTCCGGAGACAATAGACGTGAGCAAGAGGCGATTTAAGATATCAAAATAGTTTATTATAAGCACACTCGGATTACTCAGAGTGGTGACTAGCAGCGTGGATTGACGCCGTTTATAATTTACAATAAAAGAAATATAATGATATAAAACAATTACGATATGCTGATAACCACAATAGAATATAATGATAAACAAATTAACTACGGAAAAGAATATGCTAATAATCCAGCGGGCATACCGGCGGGGTACTTCGGAGGCGCGGTGGCCCAGTACGATGCGATAATAATAATACGGACAAGAAGATAGCGCTATAAAACGATTACGAACAGAATAGCTGGCTAAGCACGATAGAATACCGGCGGGGTACTTCGGAGGCGCGGTGGCCCAGTACAACGCGATAACAATGGTACGGACGAGAAGATATTGATATCAACTGTAATGACGAAAAGAATATAATGATAGGATTCCGGCAGGGTACTTCGGAGGCGCGGTGGCCCAGTACGTCGTGAGAAAACAATTACGGAATTAATATATAATGATAGAGTTTCCGGCAAGGTACTTCGGAGGCGCGGGGGCCCAGTACGTCGTGAGAAAACAATTACTGAATTAATAGTGTATTTGCAACGTGCGGTATGACGGTTCGGCGAAGGTATCGTTATAGCGCGCGCGGCTAGTTGTCGGTCGCGGTTGCTATCGCGGGTTAATTATCGGCCAGGAGCAGGCGGGCGGCGTCGGGGCGGTCGGACATACGGACCGGTCCGTCCCGGGTCGCCAGGATGGTGTGCGTCGGCGTCGAGAGCACTCGGCCGAGGCGGAGAGCTCTCCACCCCGGTTTTTCGCCTTTGCAGGTATGGAAACGAGAAGTCGCAGGATAAGCAGCAACAAGAGCACTCGAACGTGGACGGAGAGCTCTCGACCACGTTTTCTGCTTTTCTAGGATCAGGACTGAGTGTCGGATCTATCCCGGGATCGCCTTTTTATACCGCGAGGATAACGGTACTTTATTGTCTCCGCGGTGGGGATTGACAGCGGCGCGCACGTGCGCCGAGGCGCGCGTGGTCGGGGCTGTCACTTCTGTCGCTCGACCGTGCTCGGTGACGCTCGGGTCCCGTCGGCCTCGCTGCAGTGCCGTTCGGGCCCGCCGCGGCGTCTCGAGCCGTTATCCCGGCGAGATCGCGGTGTATAATTTATTAAAAATGTGTGTGTGGGCGCATCGCGCCCACATTTTCGCCTGGCGGGTGTTCGGCCGGGCAGTCCGCGGTGGATGCGAGCCGGGATACGATGCGGTTTTAAGGGGTGCATCGTTACACCACCCCCTTCGTTAAGAGTTCCTGAATCTAGAGGCACCTTGTCGTCTGCCTTGAATTCTGGAATTCGATCCTCCTGGTCCTCCTTTTACGGCCGGCGGATTGTTCGGATGGTACCGATGTTAGTAGCGACGGGCGTTTGTGAGCTCGGGGTCTTCTCTTTCACCCACTTGACCCGTCCTGCTCCGTCGAATCGTATGTGCCATCGGCGGTTGCCGAGGTTCGGCTTGTATTGCCCGGCTGACGTGCACGGCGAAATGTGGTACGTCGACCACGAGTCCGGGCTCTACTTCGACCGGAATCGGTGGTGGCGGTAGAGGTCCCATGGGACGTGCCGGCGTCAGGGTGGGCCGTGGTGGAGTCGGCTGTGGACGGCGGCGTTTCGGCGGCGGTGGTGGTGGTTCCGTGAGCCAGGCCTGTTTGGCGCGGTTGGCGGCATCTGACCGTTGAATCCGCGTGCCGACTAGCGGCACTGTCCGTGGTCGAATTGGCGGCCGCACGGCCTGGGCAGGTGGCCGTAATGCAGTCCTGGTTCCTCACCCGTAAAGGGTAATCCCTTGTCGCTCGAACCCGGGTCTGGCCGGTCGTACTCCTCGTCGTCGTCGCCGAGGAGATCGTTATTGCTTGGACGATGTCGTCGCTCTGTTCGGTTGAGTCATCTCTCGCATGGCTCGATTCCTTCTGCCGGGCGTCGCGTCTCGCTCGGGACGAGGGTTAACATTGTTTGCTGGCATTATTTGTTTACCCCCGGACGCAATTTTCGGTTTTGTTATTTTCGACGCGTTACAACCCTTTAAACCGATCGTTGTGTGTCTTCTGTTTTCGGGAGAAGCGCGCTCGTTACCCCCCCCCCCCCTCTTGGTCGGCGTCAGGACTCGGAAAGTCGGCGGTCGGTCGGTGCGCGCTTTAAATCCTGCACGTGTATGTACGTGCTTAAACCATTTCCCGAGCGACTACGGAGATCTACGATAACGGGCGAAATTAGGCGGCGAACTTCGAGCGGTCCGATGAATTTAGGCGCGAGCTTTGCGTTACAACGCGGCTGTTTACTGGAAAGCGGTCGGTCTCGCTTCCCACACCCACTCCCCGATCCGCGGACGCCAATCTCGGCGGCGGCCGCAAATTATAGTGCCTTTCCTGATGTTGGAAGGCACGGGCGAGCTGGATTTTCACGAGTTCGTAGGCCTCGTTGAGCCGGCGGCGGACGACCGATGGCGGTATCGCGGATTCGGTAAGCGTTTCTCTCCCCGGGGCGACGCAGCTCGCGGCCGTGGTTGAGGAACGCGGGC
The DNA here is from genome assembly GCA_030770355.1 of Harpagoxenus sublaevis. Taxonomy (NCBI): domain Eukaryota; kingdom Metazoa; phylum Arthropoda; class Insecta; order Hymenoptera; family Formicidae; genus Harpagoxenus; species Harpagoxenus sublaevis. The sequence continues at coordinate 22,763 of JASTWR010002224.1, forward strand.
GTGTAGCCGGTTGCGTCGTGTTTCGCGGTATTGTATGCGAACTGCAGTTCAGTCAACATGCTCGTCCCATGCTCGGTGCTTCCTTGCGTATTGACCGATCATTGTTTTTATGACGCGGTTGGTCCGCTCTACTGGGTTGCAGTGAGGCGCATAGGCCGGTGTGAACCGGTGGCGAATCTCGCAATCTTTCAATAGTTTGGCGAGTTGTTTCGATTTTAGTTGCGTGCCATTATCTGATAGTATTTCGTCCGGGCATCCGTGGCGGAGGATAACGGCCTCTAAGATGTTTTTTACGATGACGGGTGCGGTGGCTCGACGCAGAGGGCGGAGCTCGACCCATTTAGTGAATCGATCCTGCATGTTTAATAACCAAATATGACCGGCGGTGGAGCGGGGCAGCGGACCGACGAGATCAATGGTCACTTGCTGCACGGATGCTCTAGCGCGGTCGGGTTGTAATTGCCCGGCGGGTTTTTTTCTATGCGCTATCTTGTGCGCGAGGCATGTCGGGCATCTTCGCACGTAGCGGTGATATCCTGGAACATGCCTGGCCCAGTAGAATTTTCGCCGCGATTCTGGTGATGGTTTTTTGCGATACCTAGGTGCCGGCGGTGGACGCGTCATGGTATTGCTCTAACACCGCGGTTCGCCGTTCCTTCGGCACGCATTCCTTCCATTGTTCCCCCTCCGGGGTTTCTTTTGAAATCTAGGACTGTGGAGTATGTGTTTCCACAATCGGCCACTGTTCGATTCGGAAATCCGGCATCTCGGTGGTGTTGGACTGGACGGTGCGCCATACTCTCTGGTACCACGGGCATTTGGCCGGTTCACCATGGCCACTTCCGGTTGTCGGGAGAGTGCGTCTGCGACTTTATTTAGTACGCCTTTCCGGTATTTGACCTCGAAATCATATTGCTGCAATTCGAAAGCCCAACGACCGAGGCGGCCCGTTGGCGAGTCGATCTTCTGCAGCCATTTCAGCGACTGGTGATCGGTGATCACCGTAAAGTGGTACCCTCGAGGGTATCCCCGTTAACCGCGCGATTCCCAGACCACGGCCAAACATTCTAACTCCGTCGCGCTGTAGTTTCGCTCGGCGTTGTTTAGGCGCGGCTCGCGTAGGCTATGACCCGTTCACCTCGGGAAAGTACTGTGTAAGTACAGCCCCTAGGCCCCGTGGTGCTGGCGTCTGTTTGCAAGTAAAATCGTCGGGTGAAATCTGGGCACGCGAGTACCGGCGATGTCGTCAGCGCG
>JASTWR010002225.1:0-24010 GCA_030770355.1 Harpagoxenus sublaevis
GGGACCGGTGAAGCCTTATAGTTTTCGACGCGCTGCACACTTTTGGTCCTATACATTAGCCTCGTATCTCTTATAGTTTAAGAGATATCAACGAAATAATGGATTTTTGTATTTCTACGTCTTCTCTGACGGAATAGAACTACGGGAACGGTGAATCCTTATAGTTTTCGACGCGCTGCACACTTTTGGTCTATACATTAGCCTCGTATCTCTTATAGTTTAAGAGATATCAACGAAATAATGGATTTTTGTGTTTCCACGTCTTCTCTGACGGAATAGAGCAACGGGACCGGTGAAGCCTTATAGTTTTCGACGCTCTGCACACTTTTGGTCCTATACATTAGCCTCGTATCTCTTATAGTTTAAGAGATATCAACGAAATAATGGATTTTTGTGTTTCCACGTCTTCTCTGACGGAATAGAGCAACGGGACCGGTGAAGCCTTATAGTTTTCGACGCGCTGCACACTTTTGGTCTATACATTAGCCTCGTATCTCTTATAGTTTAAGAGATATCAACGAAATAATGGATTTTTGTGTTTCCACGTCTTCTCTGACGGAATAGAGCAACGGGACCGGTGAAGCCTTATAGTTTTCGACGCGCTGCACACTTTTGGTTCTATACATTAGCCTCGTATCTCTTATAGTTTAAGAGATATCAACGAAATAATGGATTTTTGTATTTCAACGTCTTCTCTGACGGAATAGAACTACGGGAACGGTGAATCCTTATAGTTTTCGACGCGCTGCACACTTTTGGTCCTATACGTTAGCCTCGTATCTCTTGTAGTTTAAGAGATATCAACGAAATAATGGATTTTTGTGTTTCCACGTTTTCTCTGACGGAATAGAGCAACGGGACCGGTGAAGCCTTTTAATTTTTGACGCTCTGCATACTTTTGGCCCTATACATTAGCCTCGTATCTCTTATAGTTTAAGAAATATTTACGAAACAATAGATTTTTGTGTTTCCACGTCTTCTCTGACGGAATAGAACTACGGGAATGTTGAATCCTTATAGTTTTCGGCGCGCTGTACACTTTTGGTTTTATACGTTAACCTCGTATCTCTTATAGTTTAAGAGATATCAACAAAATAATGGATTTTTGTATTTCAACGTTTTCTCGGACGGAATAGAACTACGGAAACAGTGAATCCTTATAGTTTTCGACGCGCTGCACACTTTTATTCCCATACATTAGCCTTGTATCTCTTATAGTTTAAGAGATATCAACGAAATAATGGATTTTTGTGTTTCCACGTCTGCTCTGACGGAATAGAGCAACGGGACCGGTGAAGCCTTATAGTTTTCGACGCGTTGCACACTTTTGGTCCTATTCATTAGTCGCGTATCTCTTGTAGTTTAAGAGATATCAACGAAATAATGGATTTTTGTGTTTCCACGTCTTCTCTGACGGAATAGAGCAACGGGACCGGTGAAGCCTTTTAATTTTTGACGCTCTGCATACTTTTGATCCTATACATTAGCCTCGTATCTCTTATAGTTTAAGAAATATTAACGAAACAATAGATTTTTGTGTTTCCACGTCTTCTCTGACGGAATAGAACTACGGGAATGTTGAATCCTTATAGTTTTCGGCGCGCTGCACACTTTTGGTTTTATACTTTAACCTCGTATCTCTTATAGTTTAAGAGATATCAACGAAATAATGGATTTTTGTATTTCAACGTTTTCTCTGACGGAATAGAACTACGGGAACAGTGAATTCTTATAGTTTTCGACGCGCTGCACACCTTTGGTCCTATACGTTAGCCTCGTATCTCTTATAGTTTAAGAGATATCAACGAAATAATGGATTTTTGTGTTTCCACGTCTTCTCTGACGGAATAGAGCAACGGGACCGGTGAAGCCTTATAGTTTTCAACGCGCTGCACACTTTTGGTTCTATACATTAGCCTCGTATCTCTTGTAGTTTAAGAGATATCAACGAAATAATGGATTTTTGTGTTTCCACGTTTCTCTGACGGAATAGAGCAACGGGACCGGTGAAGCCTTATAGTTTTGACGCTCTGCATACTTTTGGTCCTATACATTAGCCTTGTATCTCTTACCCAGCCAGAACGCTGATGTCGATTCGACATCTAATCGACGTCGAAGAAGTCTAGAGTACGTCTAATCTAAATGAATGTCTAGAAATATGGCAATTTAGACGTCTCTTGCTCTGAGTATTTTAGCAATCTATTTGTAATATATAAACCATCGGAAGAGAGTTTTTCATAAAATTTCGAGATTTTACTTTGTGGACTGCTTGCTTCGGCCTAGACGTCTATTCGATGTTTAGTCGACGTCTAATGTGTGCCTTTTGATTCGATCTATGTGCGTCAAAATAAGCGTATGTTTTGTACTTTGTCTACATTTGCTAAAAGTGAGATAAATATTTAGAAAACAAGGTAAAAAATATTGTGGACTGCTTGCTTCGGCCTAGACGTCTTTCGATGTTTAGTCGACGTCTAATGTGTGCCTTTTAAAAAACGTTACTTATACACATCTGAAACTGAATTTCATACGATTTCAAATATAAGATCCAACTATGAATGTCGGAGCCGGGCTTAAAGCCTTGTGTCCACAATTCAAGAACTTGGTCGAAGATCTGGGACAAAGATGCAATTGGTTAATTTTTTTTCCGTCCCAGATCTTAGACCAAGTTCTAATTAGATCGTGGACACAAGGCTTTATTATAGGCACTTAAAACTAACATCGAGATAACATCCCTTATAGAAAAGTATTACTAAAGTACTCAGTAATAAATTACTGAGTCTAGTAATTTTTTACTGGCGATTAGTATTTTATTCTTGTATTTCAGTAGTTGAACTACTGGCAAATGAGTAATGTGTAGTAGTATTAGTAGTTCTTCCGGGATCCGAAGTACTGATACAAGTACTTCAGTATTTGCTTATATAGTAAAAAAGTACTGAAGTATTAGAGATTCTAATAGTTGAGCTTAGACGTGAAGTACTGATAGAATGAGTAAGTAGTTTTCCTATAGTAATTTATTACTTGGTCTAGTACTTAAGTACTGGTATAGATGAGATTCAACACTGGGGCGGCAAACGCCTGAAGTACTGAATTCATATAATTCATTGTCCTTAAGGATCGACAGGAGTCATTTATTACTAGAATCGTAAAATCCGTATTATGGCATAAATTATTCACTTACAATAATGATTTTAAAAAACATTTCTTTAACATTTATTAAACATTAATTTAATATTTGTTATATTGATTAATTATATTTTTAATAATGATTTTAAAAAACATTTATTTAACATTTATTCAACATTAATTTAATATTTATTTTATATTAATTATTCATTTGCAATAATAATTTTAAAAAACATGTATTTAACATTTATTAAACATTATTTAATATTTATTTTACATAAATTATTTATTTAAAATAATGATTTTAAAAAACATTTATTTAACATTTATTCGGCAATAATATAATATTTATGTAATATTGATTATTTATTTTTAATAATGATTGTCGCGGAGTCCGCTCCTGTCAACGGCCGCGAGTCGATCCGGTCGATCCGAACGTTCGATCACGCGACATCCGTATGTCAAAAGCATGACACCTGCGTCGCGTACGCCGATTGGCCGTCACCCCCTACAAGCCGAAGGATCTCGAACCCGAAACCGGAGCTCTCTGCAAGACAGAGTAACACAAGCTAGCGACAGCGTCGGACGTATTTGCATAGCTCGGTTGCGAGTATCGCTCCACCGAATATCTCAAATCCGCGAGTTTTCCGCGATCGGATCACCTCCGCGGCTTCTATCTCGACTCTTAAGTCCGCTGCTCTGTGCGGGAATCGAACGTCGTTGTGTGCGGATCCTTCGGCGCCCCGCGACGGCTCGATTTACCAAGTTTTCGCCTGTGCGTTTCGCCACGAGGCACCGAACATTGTTCAACTTTAAATAAACTAACATTTGTGAAATTTATCGAACTCTTTGAGTCGACAACTCCCGTATCCCTCACTCCGCGGAAGTTCGGCGTGCCTAACGGCGCGTGCTCCGGCATCTTAAGTGCGATCGCGTCGCCTCGCGATCGCAAAGACCACGGACGCTCAGCTCGATCTCGACGCCTGGTCTCGCTCATTGTACGAGCGCCGATCGCATCGAACAAAATTTGGTCCTTCGAGCCGGATCGGAGTCTCGCGGTGTGCAGGACATTACAAAAGGATTTGCGACACCTTCAAGCGACACTCAAAGTGCATCGCTCATTGTGCGCGAGTCTATTCTCAAAAACTTTCGGCAATCGTCACGTGAAAACCCGATAGATTGCAGCCATGAGTGAACAATTATCGAAACAACTCGCGCTACTGCGCATTGTGTCTCGATCTCTCGAGAACTTTAAAAAATTCGGTCGGATCAACTATACGCCGGCTAGGATCCGCTCCAGGATATCGTCCCTGAAGGACACATGGAGCCAATGCATTCAAGGCCACGCCGTGCTTCTCCAGCTCATCCCGGAGGACAAACGGGCCGACCTCGACTACTTCAAGGGGCATCTACTCGACGAACACGAGGATGTCTACCAAACGACGTTGGACCTCATGACGGAGTGGCTGGAGGAACTGGAGCCTTGCGGTAGTCCGAACCGATCTTATATTGAACATTCATCATTCGCGCGATCTGAATCGTCAGCGTTATCGTTAAGGCATCTTCCGCCTATAAAGCTCCCTCCCTTCTCGGGCAATTTTCAAGAATGGGAGAGCTTCCGCGATAGATTCACCGCGTTAATAATCGAAAATAAGGAGCTTTCAGATTTCTCACGCTTGCATTTCCTTGCGTCAAGCTTAACCGGATCCGCTCGCGACGTTATATCGAGTATTCCGATCACTGCGGACAACTTCTCCGTCGCGTGGAAAGCGCTTCACGCTCGGTTTGAAAATAAGCGTAAACTTATCGACCTTCACGTTTCGACGTTGTACAATTTGCCTCCAATGTCGCGGGAATCTGCCGCTGAATTGCATGCGTTACGCGATAAAGCCGATAAATCAATATCGGCGCTGAGGTGTCTCGGTCGATCATCGGAAGAAATTCTGAGCGATATCCTCGTTTATTTCGTAACTCAAAAGCTCGATCCGACTACGCGACGAGCATGGAAACTGAAAAGTAGCACGGAATCAACTCCATTAATTTTCGAAGATTTAATTCACTTTATATCCTCTCGCGCCACCGCGCTCGAAGAATTGACGCCGTTAAATGCAAAACCAAATCGAAGTGTTAAAGTCAATAACGCAACGACCTCTGACACGCCAGCGCCAATTTGCACTTTATGTAAAAAACAGCACTATTTAAATAAATGCCCTCAGTTTTTGAATAAGAGTCCGAGTCAACGACGCGAAATTATCAAGCAAGCTAGACGGTGCTTTAATTGTCTCAGTCTGAAACATTCAATTCAAGATTGCAATAGCAAATATTCTTGTCGCATTTGCCAACAGCGACATCACTCCTCGCTTCATATTGACTCGCACTCTTCTTCTGATTCGAATAATAATCCTTCTAGCGTTAATACTGCAACCGCCGTCCAGAACGTTTCCGCGGATGCGGATTCAGATCCCCCTGCGAATACCTCGCGCCCCTCGCACGCCGTCGCGATGTCATCCGTTTCCGACACCGAGGTTCCGTCCCCGGTATTACTGGCCACCGCAAAAGTGATCGTCGAATCACCCACAGGGCGCAAACTAGCCGTCAGGGCCCTACTCGACCAAGGGTCCGAGGTCACCTTTATAACAGGGAACCTCGCTCAAATTTTGCGCCTTCGTCAGACAAAAACGCTCACAACAATTTCAGCAGTAGGCTGTTCAAACGCCGGTACATGTCGTCATGCGGCCGTCATCAACATCTCTCCGCGCGATCGATCCGAGCCGACCTTTACCACGGTCGCCTTTATTTTGAAATCGCTCACCAAATATAATCCTCGACGTTCTCAGAGCGTTTGCGATTGGAAACATCTCAAGGACTTACGACTGGCAGACGACGATCCGACAGGATCTGCCCCCATCGAATTAATTATTGGAGCAGACTTATACGGTCGTCTAATTTTGAACGGTATTCGCAAAGGGCCCGCCGGGCAGCCCATCGCGCAAAATTCGCACTTAGGCTGGATAATCTCCGGACCTGTATCCGCGCAAAGCTTAACGATTCCAACGGTTAATGTCTTCCATTGCGCTTTAGAAAACGAGATTCGCAGATTTTGGGAGATCGAAGAAATTCCGTCACCGAAAATTCTCTCTCCTGAAGAAAAACAATGCGAAGAGCATTATCGGACGACTCATGCTCGTGCACCCGACGGTAGATATATAGTTCGCCTTCCCTTCAAAACGGGGCCTCCTATCGAGATAGGCGAATCTCGCGCGATCGCCCATCAGAGACTCGTCGCGCTTAATCGTCGACTTATCGCTAACCCCGAATTAAAAAAAGAATACGACGATTTCCTCCGCGAGTATGAGAGCCTTGGACATATGAGACCCGTCGACGAACCCGCGCCGTCGGACTCCCAGGTCGTTTACATACCACATCACGCGGTGATTCGAGCTACGAGTTCGACAACAAGGTTACGCGTTGTCTTCAACGCATCGAGTCTAACCACCAACGGCACCTCTCTAAACTCGCATTTACTTACAGGACCGAAAAAACAACCCGACTTACGAGCGATCGTCTTGAGATGGCGTCAGCATAAATACGTGGGCGCAGCAGATATTACCAAAATGTATAGACAGATTTTAGTTCACCCCCGCGATTGTAATTATCAGCGCATATTGTGGTTCAAAAGAGATTCGACCGAGGTGCAAGATTATGTATTATTAACCGTAACCTATGGTGAGGCATCAGCGCCCTATCAAGCCATCCGCACTATAGAACAATTGGTAAGCGACGACGGTGATGCTTTTCCTCTCGCGATCCTCATTCTGCTCGAGAACACTTATATAGACGACGTTCTCTTCGGCGCGGAAGATATCCCCTTGCTACGTAAAGCCAAGGAGCAAGTTTGCGCGCTCCTTGCGCAAGGTGGATTCGTTCTTCGCAAATGGGCCAGCAACGATTCGAATCTGCTTTCAGATATTTCCCCAGATAATCACGGCTTAGCCTGCAGTAGAGTATTGCAACTCGACGATCAGCTTAGCATTTTGGGCATAATCTGGAACCCCGCACTTGATTCATTCCAGTTTCAAGTTTCTCTACCAGAATCGTTGCCTTGCACAAAACGCGCCATCCTTTCAACGATAGCAAAACTGTTCGACCCGTTGGGATGGGCAACTCCAATCATAGTCAACGCGAAAATATTTATGCAAAACCTCTGGCGACTAAAGTTAGACTGGGATGATACGGTCCCTCCTCCTGCCATTCACCGATGGGAAACAATCTATCGCAATCTCTCGCATTTGAATGGCTTACAGATTCCGCGGTGGACGGGTCGCGGCTCCGATACTGTCCAATGCGAACTTCACGGGTTCGCGGACGCATCCACGACGGCCTATGCCGCCGTGGTATACACGCGTGTCATCTCTTTATCCGGGGAGATCACTACTTGCTTGCTCACCGCAAAATCTAAAGTCGCTCCCCTCAAAACGATGACCGTCCCGCGCCTCGAGTTGTCCGCCGCGGCCCTTCTAGCGCGTCTCATGGAGTTTGTTCAGGAATCTCTCAAACTAAAATCGATAGCAAAATATTGTTGGACGGATTCCAAGGTCGTGCTTGCCTGGCTTCGATCACATCCATCCCGATGGAAAATCTTTGTCTCAAACCGCGTTGCTGACATACAAACTCGAATTTCCGACGCCGACTGGCGCTACGTACCCACCTCTGAGAATCCCGCCGACTGCGCGTCGAGAGGCTTGCTAGGGCACGAATTCAATTCGTTTTCGCTATGGTGGTTAGGCCCGACGTGGCTACGCCTCGACCAAACCCAATGGCCGACGCAAGACTCTTCGCCAGTCGCCGACGAAAGCGAAGAAGCGAAGCTGCTCGTAGCACATCTCACTCAAGCCGCCGCACCCTGGGATCTCGCGGTTCGATTTTCCAGTTGGCCGAAGCTATTGAGAGTAACCGCGTATATTATTCGGTTTGTAAACAAATGTCGAAAAAAAGAAAGCCTATCGGATGATCTCGCCGAGCGTTCGAAAGCTCTTACCTCGCACGAGTGCCAACAGGCCCAATTATTTTGGATTAAGATAATTCAAACCGCGAATTTTTCCGCGGAATTCTCTCAGTTAAAAGAAGGTAAACTCTTATCGTCGAAGACCGCGATCGCATCATTAAGTCCATTCTTGGACGAAAATAACGTCATTCGCGTAGGCGGACGCCTTTACAATGCCCCGCTATCGTTCGAAAATAAACACCCCGTTCTTTTATCCGCTCATCCGGTCGTCGATTTAATCATACAACACGTCCATCTTAAAACTTGTCATTCAGGCATACAACTCACGTTGGCCACACTTCGTCAAAATTATTGGATACTAAGAGCAAGAAACGCGGTCAAACGAATCATCCACAAATGCGTTAAATGCGCCCGAGAAAAAGCCGCTGTACCTGAGCAACTCATGGGCCAACTTCCGCGGGCTCGCATATCGGCCCCCCCGCGAGCGTTCGCGCATTGCGGCGTCGATTACGCCGGTCCCGTCGCGACGCGAGCCTCCTCAGGACGAGGAATAAAATCGCGCAAAGGGTATATCGCTTTATTTATTTGTCTCGCTTCTCGAGCAATTCATTTGGAACTAGTTAGCGACTATTCCGCCCACGCTTTTTTAGACGCATTCTCACGCTTTTGCGCTCGGCGAGGTTTACCCGTCGTCATGTATTCGGATAACGGCACGACGTTTACCGGTGCCGAAAAAGAATTAAATCAGGCCTATTGTGACGCCATTGCGAATCCCGATTTTTTAAACAAAACAGCGGCGGATCATATCGCATGGAAGTATATCCCCCCACACGCTCCTCACTTCGGAGGACTCTGGGAGGCCGGCGTCCGCAGCTTAAAGCACCACCTTCGTCGCGTCCCTCGGCCCTCATACGTTAACATTTGAGGAGTTCACAACCCTCCTATGCAGAATCGAGGCGTGTTTAAACTCGCGACCGATCGGACCTCTTAACGACACTCTTGACGATTACGAGCCGCTCACTCCGGGTCACTTCTTGATCGGGTCTGCCCTGACAGTCAATCCCGAACCTTCCGTCCTATCCATTTCCGAGAATCGATTGTCCCGATGGCAACTTGTTCGGAAAATGACGGAACGGTTTTGGAAAATATGGCAATCGGACTACGTGAACGCTCTGCAACAACGAGGTAAATGGCGAAAGGAACAGCCATCGATTAAAGTCGGCACCATGGTGCTTCTCAAAAATCCCCTCTTGCCTCCGTGCAAGTGGGAGCTCGCGAGAGTAACTCACTGTCACGAGGGCCCTGACGGTTTAGTGCGCGTCGTCTCTGTGCGAACCGCGCAATCAGAGTACAAACGACCGATAGTTAAATTGTGCGTCCTTCCGGTCGACATCGATCCTCCCTTCGACGACGCGACTAACAAAAGCGTATGATGTAAATCGTTACTGTATTACCGAATTTCTCTTTTGGATAGCGCCCTTTTCGCGGTACTTCTAAGCAATCTTCGCGTCTAATTGTAAGTTAGAATAAGTTAGAGTTAAATTTAAGTATTGTATCTAGTTTGTAAGAAGAACGCATCTCGTGTCACTACTCATTAAGGCGGGCGGTAACTTCCCCCAAACCAAATCACATGTATCTCCTTTGCATGCTCCTTTTCGAAACTGACGTTTCGAGGCGGGCGGAATGTCGCGGAGTCCGCTCCTGTCAACGGCCGCGAGTCGATCCGGTCGATCCGAACGTTCGATCACGCGACATCCGTATGTCAAAAGCATGACACCTGCGTCGCGTACGCCGATTGGCCGTCACCCCCTACGAGCCGAAGGATCTCGAACCCGAAACCGGAGCTTTCAGCAAGACAGAGTAGCACAAGCTAGCGACAGCGTCGGACGTATTTGCATAGCTCGGTTGCGAGTATCGCTCCACCGAATATCTCAAATCCGCGAGTTTTCCGCGATCGGATCACCTCCGCGGCTTCCATCTCGACTCTTAAGTCCGCTGCTCTGTGCGGGAATTGAACGTCGTTGTGTGCGGATCCTTCGGAGCCCCGCGACGGCTCGATTTACCAAGTTTTCGCCTGTGCGTTTCGCCACGAGGCACCGAACATTGTTCAACTTTAAATAAACTAACATTTGTGAAATTTATCGAACTCTTTGAGTCGACAACGCCCGTATCCCTCACTCCGCGGAAGTTCGGCGTGCCTAACGGCGCGTGCTCCGGCATCTTAAGTGCGATCGCGTCGCCCTCGCGATCGCAAAGACCACGGACGCTCAGCTCGATCTCGACGCCTGGTCTCGCTCATTGTACGAGCGCCGATCGCATCGAACAAAATGTCTAAGCACAAAGAATGTCGTTACTTGTTCCGACAGACTCGTAAACGTAATTATTTAATTCTGTTTCTGTTCAATTAGTTAAAAGGTCGTTTTATTCATCAGTGGATTAGGCCTACTGGGGATACCACTTAAAAAAAAACGCGTCCACAATAGTACCTCATGGGTGACGTGGAAAGCTATTGGAAACATATATATATATATATATATATATATATATATCTGTGTTTACGATTCAGATACGCTTCTGATTGTGAGCCTCGAGCGGCTCTTAAAATACGGATAGGCTCCGTTAAAGAAGGCTCCGCCTACTGGAGCGGCCACGTTTCATGCGTTAATATGCAAGTGCTCCGAAGCCATTGATGCGGCTGTCTGTAAGAACGTTTGCAAACAGTACCGTTGCGTAAACAGGAAATATTGTTGCAATTGTAATATGTTTTTATTTCTGCTCTGTTCGTAGTTACTTTTACGTGGTGGCAAAATATCAGAGGCTATGTTGAAAAAAATTCTTTGAAAAAAATGTGCAACACATATTTTTATTTGCAATTAACGTAGTCCATTGGCAATTAACTTGGCACATCTGTTATAAGTACGAAAAAATAAAAAAAAAGGTTGAACGCACAACTTTAAGCGCGTTTGTCTGGAAATCATATTTTCCACCTCGACGTGCAGGAAAACGCGAAAATTGTTAAATCGACGATTGATTTTACAAACTTTTTACGCATTTCTTCAAAACATGTATATCTATAATATCTATTGAGGGCATAAAGCTTGGATTTTCGGATATTAAGAAAATTAAATATTTTTATTATTAGGTGAAAAGTTGATTTGTCGAAGAGGAAAACGTATCTTATACTGCAAATCGACGCTATTTTGTTACTTTTCAATTATTTCCAAAGTTCAAGGTACGTGCCCTCTTGATAAACATATTATGAAGATAAGTGAAATATTTAAAGTCAATCGATGCAATTATCTCCGAGAAATCTTGCAGGCCTCTTTTGAAAACATGATTTTTTTTAAACGCGTTTACAATTACAGGCACGACATTTGAAGGGAACAATCATTATTTCTTATATTCCTGTCGTACTAATAATTATGTAATAAACGTGTGACAAGTTGCAAATCAATACGCGTTGCGGAGTTTTTTCTCAATCTAGGCTACTTTTTTACACGTTTAAAAAGTGAAATGCTTCTTACAATTAGTATCATGCATTTAACTTGTCAATTAAAATTCTAAGATTTTCAACATTACATGGTGCTGCTTATATGTATATGTATATCCGATTGTTGAAATGTATGTATGTCATAATCAAGCAGATAATTTCCGTTATATACGGATATGTTGGTGGAAAGTGGAAATAAAGAAGTATTGTACGGGACTGAAGATTGATATTTCAATTGTATACTTTATTATATATATTTACAACATATAGCAACCAAAAAGATTGATATATTTGCGATCTCATATCGATTTCATTGAGCGCGCGCACGTGCGCGCGTTAGGAGGTATCGGCAAACATGCGCGTACTATTCCAACGTCGATCATCATATTTGTATATGTTCTGTGATCATTCTTTCCTTGGTTGCAGCGCGAGGACGACGTGCCACGTGGGTGGGCGAGCTATTCTGTGAGTAATATAACCGAAAAAATGTTTTTACATTGTAATTACACCGCTTAATTATATATTTGTCGTCTGTTTTAGGAAATACTACGTACATCCTGTATCCTACGGCGCGGGCGACGGTCATAACCGCTTCCACGGCCACGACGCCGGCGACAGCAACGACGACCCCGGCAGCCACGACGCCGACGACGGTAGCCACGGTCACGATGCCGACGACAGCAACGACGACTCCGGCGGCCACGACGCCGACGACGGTAGCCACGGTCACGATGCCGGCGACAGCAACGACGACCCCGGCGGCCACGACGCCGACGACGGTCGCCACGGTCACGATGCCGGCGACAGCAACGACGACCCCGGCGGCCACGACGCCGACGACGGTCGCCACGGTCACGATGCCGGCGACAGCAACGACGACCCCGGCGGCCACGACGCCGACGACGGTCGCCACGGTCACGATGCCGGCGACAGCAACGACGACCCCGGCGGCCACGACGTCGACGACGCCGACGATGGTCCCCACGGCCACGATGCCGACGACAGCAACGACGACGCCGATGACGGTTCCCATGGCCACGATGCCAACGCAGTAACGGCAACGGCTCCGATTGAGCCGGTCGTATTAAACGTAAGTATACAAAAATGGATTAATTTAATATATTAATTTAGACGGTCGCACATATTACATGTCACGCATCACATGACATGACATATACTTATACTTCATATTTACTTTTTATTACAGTCTGAAACCTTGGGATCGCTCGTGCGAACGATATACAACGCGATGCGACGAGGAAGAGGGAGGGGTAGAGGCAGAGGCAGAGGCAGAGGCAGAGGCAGAGGCAGAGGCAGAGGAAGAGGTAGAGGCAGAGGCGGAGCACAAGCCACGACTTCAGCTGGCATAAATATATACTATTATCCACAACCATAATAATCCTTTTGGTGAATACATATATACATATATTTACCGAACATACATACATATATGTATTTATGTTTTTAAAATAAAACACATTATAATACATATTATTTTTCATAATATTTATGCATTGCTCTTCCTAACTCCTAAATCCTTTCCTCCCAGAATTCCGCGGAAACGCAGCGCGTTAAAAGACGAGACGGAGAAATTTCGGCTTCGCGATTAAAAGATTAAATCGCCGCTACTCGCTCGCGTCGCGTCAACTCGTTCATCTTATCAATTTTTAGTAGTTTGGACACAAACCATAGCACGGACACGCACCCATGTACCGTTACCGACCGTGACGAGAGTAGTTTAGTCCGCACTTCTTCAGGCGGCGCGTCGAAAAATGCGACCACCGCAAGAACAAAGGGATGGCCGCTCTCAGGTTTCTCTCTGATCACACATCTTGGTGAAAATTACAAAACGGTTAAAAATTAGTGGACAGATGTAAATTCAGCTTTAAAGGTGAAATTCTGAAAGATTAGGATATCTGTCACGCCAATAACGTATAGGTATACACTATGTCGCATGCGATGGACGTGCAACTTGTGGAATTTCCGTGTTAGTAGATAACGAAGTTATAACTTTGTTTATCGAACATGAAACCGCGTTAAAGAGCAGCAAATGGTAAAATTGAAATTTTTAAGTTGTTTTTAAAATAAATTATACTTTTAAAATAATGTATGTGTGAATATTTTTCTACAAAGACGAACATTTCTTGGCGCAACTTGTAAAAGATGCACGAAAAGAAAATTCAAGTACCCTCCAGCTTGATGAAAATTGTGATACAAATAATTTAAAAGACTCAGGTTAGTTTTGTAAGCACTCTTTAACGTATTTGATATTAATAATATTATATTTTATTATATTATAATATTATTTTTAATAATATTTTTATGGCGAAACTTGTAGAAGATGCACAACGAGATAATTTAAGTACCCTCCAGCTTGATAAAAATTGTGATACAAACAATTTGAAAGACTCAGGTCAGTTTTTTAAGCACTCTTCAATGTATCCGATATTAATGATATATATTATATTTTATTATATTATTATTTGTAATGATATTTTTAGATGAACTCGGAAAAGGTTTTCATGGCCGGATAGTGCAGTGTTTCTACTTATAGATCTGTATCGAGAGAGGGAAGAAGAGTTTTTATTAGGTTTTAAGCGTCACAATATTTTGTGGGCAGAAATTGCTAAGATGATGAAGCAAACAAATCAGAAATATAATTTAAGTGGACTTCAATGTTCAAATAAGTGGGGAGGACTGAAACGCACATATAAAAATATTTCAGACCAAAACAAACGGAGTGGCAATTGTCGAAGCTCATGGGCATTTTTTTCGGTAATTATACGTTTTATAAATATGCACATTTAATACTAACGTTTTGTAAATAATAATATTTATAACGTTATGTTAAATAATAATATTTTCATTAGGTGATGGATTCGATATTTGGAAAAAAAGCTTGTACAAAACCTCTTCTGAGGCTTCAAGTGATGGGCCAGCACCACCTGTACCCACAACATGTACCTCAAATGCTATGTCGAGTGACTCAAGTACCTCATTGTCACCAGCTTGTGAAGTCCAAAGCAAGTACACTTATGACTTATGACAATTGAAATCAATATACCTAGAAAACAATACAAAACGTAACAATACCAAAAATTTAAAAGAATAATTTAATTATTACTAGTTTATTTGTATGTGTGTTGAGATATGTACGGTTGAATTCAATTATTATTTTTGGCTTTTAGATCCAGCTAAAAAAAGAAGGGTCGAGGCCATTTTAGAAAATTACATTGCTGACATTCGTCAAGAAAGGGAGATGATGAAGACACAACGAAATAAAGAAAATGAACGTCGCGAAAAACGGAGAGAAGAAAGACACAATGAAAAAAAAGCTGAGCGTGCAAGAATGCACGAGGATCGAATGGAAGTAGAGAGGTCGTTGGTGGATATTTTACAAAAGCATTTACCTGCACCACCTGTACCCACAACATCTACCCCCACAACATCTACCTCAAATGCTATATCGAGTGCCTCAAGTACCTCATTGTCACAGCTACTGCTAAGAGTAAAAGACTGTTATTATTATATCCTATTAAGTATTTTAAGAGTTTATAAGGACCATTTTACAATACATTTGTAGAATGGCCCTAAGAGTTTAACGAGTTAAAAAGTATATATGCGCATATTTCGTCGATCTAACGTGCAAACCTCATAACTCAATTTATTTTAATGAGATTTTATTTACATAAAATATGTATGGGGTGGGTGCAAATACATACAATACGTTAAAATTAAGAATGCGATAACTTGATATGTGATACTCGACAGTTAAGTTAATAATAAGGTTTTTTTGATAGGGAGATAAAGTATTATTTGCATTATAAGTTTACATTACAGTATTATTTGCATATAAGTTTATTTTTTTTTTATTTACAGTATTACTAATGATTCTAACAAACCACCGCGATAACGTCGTGCGCGGCGTTATTGCTCTGGTCTGCTAGACCCATAACGGTATTACTATTACTTAGATACTATAGTATGTATGGAGTGGGTGCAAATTCATACAATACGTTGAAATTAAGAATGTGATGACTTGATATGTGACACTCGACAGTTAAGTTAATAATAAGGTTTTTTGATAGGGAGATACAGTATTACTTGCATTATAAGTTACATTACAGTATTATTTGCATATGAGTTTTTTTTTAGTTACAGTATTACGAACTATTGTAACAAACCACCGCGATAACGTCGTGCGCGGCGTTATTGCTCTGGTTTGCCAGGACCATAACGGTATTACTATTACTTAATTACTATTACTTAATAATAAAGTCGATTATTATAATAATACAATTATAACATTTAAAAAACTGTAGAAGACAAATAAAAGTAAAAAATAGAAAGAAAACAATTTTTAGCATCAAGATGATTACTATACATATAGTTGGTAGTCTGAATAACTTTCTATTACACTTTCATTGGCAAAGCATTCATAATTCTGTTTCTTTTTCATTCCCTAAATTTACTGCATTACCATATAGAACAGGGTTTATTGATCGTCATGTTCACATACGCCAATAAGCATTTTGTCATTTTGAAGTATACAAATGTTATGTAGTACGCAACATGCGATAATAAATTCAGGGATTTTTTCGTATCGATTAATGGCAAACATCTAGCATATTCTGAAACGAATTTTTAAATTGCCCTATTGCTCTTATCGACTGCCATCCTTGTTGATGACAAACAAAAATTAAAATTTGTTTGCCGAATTGTAAGGTGCCCGTTATTCCGAAATGGCACCATTACATGGGGATGAATACCATAGGCAGCATCTCCAATGATATGGGAATTATTCGGAAAATATTCCTCAGGAAATTCGAGAAATCGAGCCACCGGTGAATTCCGGAAGACTCTATCGTGTACAGAGCCCGCCTGTCCAGCATAGCAATGTATAAATAGGCCCGAGAATCACATACAACTTGAACGTTCATGGAGTGAAACCCTTTTCTATTATATAAGAGTTTGCATCTTCAACCGGGGCTCGGATTTTAATGTGCGTGCCATCGATAGCCCCATTACGTTGGAAGCCACATGATCTTTGAAATCGTTCCATCACATTTAGAGGCAATCTAGTTTCTTGGCCATGTAATAAAACGAGGTGCAACACAATGTAGAGCATATGTTACTCGCCGTAATGCTCGAAAAGCAGTTGCTCTTCCGACACCAAATTTCGTAGCTACAGATCTACAACAATGTCATGTAAATTAAATAATGCTACTTCTTAATTATTATTTAATAAATATATGTTGCCATGTTTTCGTTATACAGAATAAGTATTAAATATACCTGTAAGAATCAGGTGTAGCCATAAACCAGATGGCGATAAGTAATTGTTTTTTCCTCTGATATTCTTTTCTACCAGTTGCATTATTAATAGCACGTAATCCTGGACGATTACTCCAAGCACCATTTCAAATGTTGCAGGAAACATTCTAAAGTAGAGGAAGTTAAACTGATAAAATCTAATAAAAACAATTAATTTTATAAAAATTAATTTAAAAAAAAATAAAAACAATATAATTATATATAATTACTCAACCGAAAATGTTCTTTAAATACTGTTCTCGAATATCCAGGAATAACTCGTTCTACATAATCTGTTATTTTTTCCACAAACACCATCTCTCCACGTGTTTCATTGACAAATAATATCGTATATAATATTTCCATTTCTGAATTAAAAAGAATATATTCATCTTTATCTTCATTTTCACTATCACTAGATTCACTACTGCTACTTTCGTTGTTATTCGAATTTACTATTAAAAATGAGGTTATTGTTATTAATTTGATGTCCATGGTAGCATCTATTTTTACTTTACATCAAACGCATGGAAATCCGTTCCGTTTCCAAGCGCGCATCATGCGCAGTAACGAAACGGAACGATATCAATGCGCGCAGCACATTGAATGCGATCTATGCGCTCAATGCGTGAAACGGAACGGACCGAGTGTGTGCCATGAGCAAAATTTTGCAATAATCAGAGGCCGTTCTTTTCAGCTAAACTGCTGCACTAGTTCAGAGTTTATCTTCTTCCTTCCAATAGAGTAAAAAAGATAAACTCTGATCTACAGTTCAGCTGAAAAGAACAGGGGCCAAATTCTGTACACGATATCGACAACTATCGGTGTCGTTGCGCAGCTTTTATACAATATGAAAAACCTGCGCAACGACACTGATAGTTGTCGGTATCGTGTACAGAATTTAGGCCCAGGCCTCAGTACATTGTTATTCTATTTAATGATAAATGGTTTCTTCAAACAGCCTATTACTCCCTATTCTTCGACCCCAAGAATTGATTAATTATAATTGATTAGTTTCTTAACTATGATTGATCAATTTTCTCACGGTTTTACCATTACAACTGAAACTTTGTACGTGCAACGCCTTTATTATCGGTATCACGATGTATACGTTTAACTCGTATTTTGTAGGTTAAGATAGATTAGATATCACGATGTACAAGTTTATTGCATGTTTCAATATGCACAATATGTTGGACGAAATTATTGACTTGGAAAATTGTAGACAATTAGTCAAATCGTACGCCGACTTGGTGAGCATCTTTGAGGTAAAATCTGTCACAAATCTTCAAAACTTGTATTTACCTTTCAGCACCTATACAGTGCCGCCTTAGTTTTGAGCTGAGAAAGTGATATCGCTGAGTAACCTGAGCAAAAGATGTATGCACTTTGGCGCAGTGCATGTATCTCATAGTACCAAATAGAAGTAGTACCATTATGCTTTAAGTAATTAATGAATTTGAAATATGCAAAAACATAACTCATACAGGTATTACCTTCGCCGATGCATATACATTTTTCAGGATGCTCCAAAAAAACGTATGAGTACATTTATATTTACACATATATGTGTATGCAAATGTGTATTTATAGTAATGTACTTACATTAATTTGTATTGTGTTATTTTAATCACACTGTACAGATATATTATTACGTTACAATTTTAAATAATTAACGAACAATCTTTTTACAGGTTCAGAGTTTAATATTGTACGTGAAAGGAAGAATATATGAAGCTATGGATAAGAGTGTTAGTGACGAAGCGCTACAAGCAAGCCTTACAGTGCGATTTAACTGTTGGAATTCTTCGCTGAATATGTGAAAGGCGAAACTAAACTTTTGCGACTGTACAATAGCAAATTGAAGAAATATCAATATTCGAACACAAAACAGTCGTCAATTGCATGTAGCGTAATGGAAATTTGCATCACTGATATAAATTAGTGGACAATTTGGACGTAAAAGCTGCAAAAGCTGAAAAATTTCGATTATATCGGAAAACGCTAGTTTAACTAACCCAGCTAGAAATGATTTGTCGAATCGACGTCGATTCGACGTCGATGAGTCGATAAATGGTTGATGTCGATAACTAGTCAATATTGATTGGTCGAATCGACGTCGATTCGATGTCGAAGCGTCGACGAATGATTGATGTTGATAACTGGTCGATACTGATTGGTCGAATCGATGTCGATTCAACGTCGATGCGTCGATGAATTGTTAATGTCGATAACTGGTCAATATTGATTGGTCGAATCGACGTCGACTGGACGTCGAAGCGTCGACGAATGATTGATGTTGATAACTGGTCGATACTGATTGGTCGAATTGACGTCGATTCGACGTCGAAGCGTCGACGAATGATTGATGTTGATAACTGGTCGATACTGATTGGTCGAATCGACGTCGATTCAACGTCGATGCGTCGATGAATGGTTAATGTCGATAAATGGTCGATTTTTTGTCATTTTCGACCTCATCATAAAAAGATTGTTTTTAAGTTAATTGAGCAATTGCAAATTATGCAATTATTGCAATTGCAAATTATGTGAAGACTGTAAGAAATTTTTACCAGAGTATTGTTATCATATATTGTTAAATATGGCTCAAATATTTAAGGATCGAGTTAAGATAACATTATTTTATTTCATCATTACGTAGATACTTTATGAAGACAGCAATTTTATTTGCACATGCAATTTTTTTTGCGGTTGAGTATCTCTTTACGCTATGTAATCGTAAAAAGTTCTTAATGTTCCTGCACTTCAAATGGACTTCAATTCGCGCGCGCGTGTCTTAGTCGCGGAGACGCGACCCCGATACTCACACAAAAGGTCACGACCCCTAGTACAAAATTTTTAATATAAAAATTTATAATTTTTAGTACAAAAATATATAAAATTATATATGTATAAATATATACATATATATATAATTATATAAATATATTTATATATGTTTTTTATGTTAATTATATTATTATATATATAACAACTGTTATATTATATACAGGGTGTCCCAGAATATTTGGGACTTTTCTCAAGACAGATAGAACGGACTCAACTGAGTCGAAAAGTCCTTTATCATTTTGCAATTTTCGCAATAGGTAAGGAGATATTAATAATTAAAAATCGCCGTATTAGCCCGGCCTACCGCCAAATGCAAGCGCGCGGCGAGATGCGGCCGCCCACTGCCCACCGATCGATATCCGCGGTCGGCGCGCGGGGAGTTGTTTACTACAAGCGGCAATGGTTACACACGAGTGGCGCGTAACGCTGGGCCCCCGTTCTGAGATAAGATAGTTCCTCGTCTTTTTTAAATAAAAATAAAATTGTCAAACGGCACAAAAATTGTCTATGTGTGTACGTGTACATGCATGAGCACGTATGCATGTATGCAACGCTCAGAAAGTATCAATTTTACTGCATAAAAAAGCGATTGCTCAATTTACTTTTTTTCTTTTAGTAAGCAACGGTTATCTTTAACAAAGAATAATTTCTTGATGATAATGTTAAAATGTACTCATCACAAATTTTAGAAAAAGTCATTATCATGTACCCGCAAAGAGAATTTATATTTTTTCTTTAAAGAATGTAACATTATAAAAATTTTATCGAAGAAAAGTTAAAATAATAAGCAAATCAAATTTTTATATTAATTTTATATGCTTCTATGAACTTATGAAATATTGAAATAAATAATATTTATTTAATTCAAGTAATTTATAGTATGTTATTTGTATGTGTGTGTATGCAGGCAAAAAAAATGTTAAGTAAATATTATTTATTTTAAAATTTTTGAATAAAATAATAAGTGAATTTTAAAATTATTATTAAAAAAATATTCTTTGTAAAATAACCATTACTTATTGTTAAAAGAAGAGAACTAAAATTGAGTTAATTGGTTTGCTTAATCTTAGCACTAAGAATGATATTTTTCTGCGTGTGCGTACGTGAATAACAATCGCAATATAAGATCGCGAGCCAAAAATAATTATTTTTTCTTTCTGTGGCAAGAAAATGATAGAGCGCTATCATTTCCACACCACCTTGCGGTAGATAGCAATTAATACTTTTAAAAAAAGCGTAAACATTAAAGTAAGATAATAAAAATACCATTCTAGTGCTAAGAATTAAGCAAACCAATTACTCAATTTTAGTTTTCTTATTCTAACAATAAGTAATGGTTATTTTTACAAAGAATATTTTCTTAATAATAATTTTAAAATTCACTTATATTATTTATTCAAAAAATTTTAAAAATAAATAATATTTACTTAACATTTTTTGCCTGCATACACACACATACAAATAACATACTATAATTACTTGAATTAAATAATATTATTTATTTCAAATATTTCATAAGTTCATAGAAGCATAAAATTAATATAAAAATTTGATTTGCTTATTATTTTAACTTTTCTTCGATAAAATTTTATAATGTTACATTCTTTAAAGAAAAAATATAAATTCTCTGTTGCGGGTACATGATAATGACTTTTTCTAAAATTTGTGATGAGTACATTTAACATTATCATCAAGAAATTATTCTTTGTTAAGATAACCGTTGCTTACTAAAAGAAAAAAAGTAAATTGAGCAATCGCTTTTTATGCAGTAAAATTGATACTTTTCTGAGCGTTGCATACATGCATACGTGCTCATGCATGTACACGTACACACATAGACAATTTTTGTGCCGTTGACATTTTATTTTTATTTAAAAAAGACGAGGAACCATCTTATCATCAGAACGGGGGCCCAGCGTTACACACCACTCGTGTGTAACCATTGCCGCTTGTATTAAACATCTCCCCGCGCGCCGATCGCGGATATCGATCGGTGGCAGTGGCGCCGCATCTCGCCGCGCGCTTGCATTTGGCGGTAGGCCGGGCTAATACGGGCGATTTTAAATATTAATTCTCGTTACCTATTGCGAAAATTGCAAAATGGTAAAGGACTTTTCGACTCAGTTGAGTCCGTTCTATCTGTCTTTGAGTATGTATATATACATACAGGGTGTCCAGGATATTTGGGACTTTTTCAAAGACAGATAGAACGGACTCAACTGAGTCGAAAGTCCTTTACCATTTTGCAATTTTCGCAATAGGTCGAGATATTAATAATTAAATCGCCGTATTAGCCCGGCCTACCGCCAAATGCAAGCGCGCGGCGAGATGCGGCCGCCCACTGCCCACCGATCGATATGCGCGGTCGGCGCGCGGGAGTTGTTTATTACAAGCGGCCATGGTTACACACGAGTGGCGCGTAACGCTGGGCCCCCGTTCTGAGATAAGATAGTTTCCTCGTCTTTTTTTAATAAAAATAAATTGTCAAACGGCACAAAAATTGTCTATGTGTGTACTTGTACATACATGTGCACGTATGCATGTATGCACGCTCAGAAAAAGTATCAATTTTACTGCATAAAAACCGATTACTCAATTTACTTTTTTTCTTTTAGTAAGCAACGGTTATCTTTAACCAAGAATAATTTCTTGATAATAAATGTACTCGTCACAAATTTTAGAAAAAGTCATTATCATGTACCCGCAAAGAGATTTATATTTTCTTTAGAATGTAACATTATAAATTTTATCGAAGAAAAGTTAAAATAATAAGCAAATCAAATTTTTATTTTAATTTTATATTATTCTATGAACTTATAAAATATTTGAAAAAATAATATTTATTTTAATTCAAGTAATTTATAGTATGTTTTTGTATGTGTGTGTATGCAGGCAAAAAAATGTTAAGTAAATATTATTTATTTTAAAATTTTTAAATAAAATATAAGTAATTTTAAGATTATTATTAAGAAAATATTTTTGTGTAAAATAACCATTACTTTTTGTTAGAAGAAGAGAACTAAATTGAGTAACTGGTTTGCTTAATTCTTAGCACTAGAATGATATTTTTCTGCGTGTGCGTACGTGAATAACAATCGCAATATAAGATCGCGAGCCAAAAAATAATTATTTTTTTTCTTTCTGTGGCAAGAAAATGATAGAGCGCTATCATTTCCACACCACCTTGCGGTAGATAGCAATAATACTTAAAAAAAAAGCGTAAACATTAAAGTAAGATAATAAAAATACCATTCTAGTGCTAAGAATTAAGCAAACCAATTGCTCAATTTAGTTCTCTTATTCTAACAATAAGTAATGGTTATTTTTTTACAAAAATATTTTCTTAATAATAGTCTTAAAATTCACTTATTATTTTATTTAAAATTTTAAAATAAATAATATTTACTTAACACTTTTTTGCCTGCATACACACACATAGAAATAACATACTATAAATTACTTGAATTAAATAAATATTATTTATTTCAAATATTTATAAGTTTATAGAAGAATATAAAATTAAAATAAAAATTTGATTTGCTTATTATTTTAACTTTTCTTCGATAAAATTTTATAATGTTACATTCTTTAAAGAAAAAATATAAATTCTCTTTGCGGGTACATGATGACTTTTTTCTAAAATTTGTGATGAGTACATTTTAACATTATCATCAAGAAATTATTCTTTGTTAAAGATAACCGTTGCTTTATACTAAAAGAAAAAAAGTAAATTGAGTAATCGCTTTTTTGCAGTAAAATTGATACTTTTCTGAGCGTTGCATACATGCATACGTGCACATGCATGTACACGTACACACATAGACAATTTTTGTGCCGTTTAACAATTTTATTTTTATTAAAAAAAAGACGAGGAACCATCTTATCTCAGAACGGGGGCCCAGCGTTACACACCACTCGTACCATTGCCGCTTATAGTAAACAACTCCCCGCGCGCAGACCGCAGATATCGATCGGTGGGCAGTGGCGGCCGCATCTCGCCGCGCGCTTGCATTTGGCGGTAGGCCGGGCTAATACTGCGATTTTTAATTATTAATATCTCGTTACCTATTGCGAAAATTGCAAAAATGGTAAAGGACTTTTCGACTCAGTTGAGTCCGTTCTCATGTCTTTGAGAAAAGTCCCAAATATTCTGGGACACCCTGTATAAGTATATATCAAATTTTTCTCATTATCAAAATTTCACTTTTATAATAAAAAGCATGCAAAAA
>JASTWR010002226.1:0-23995 GCA_030770355.1 Harpagoxenus sublaevis
CCGACGTAAATAAAGGCTGCCGACTCTCGTTTCTACGAACCGCTATGTATTTTGCCCGCGAAGGGTCGGGGTGTGCTGCAACCAGCAGCATTAATAAAGAAGCTGCTTGAAGGCTGTCTGTTCTAAATTCGAGACGATGATGGACGGACGAACGAACGGAGAGGCGGATCTGTGAAGTTGGCACGACATTCTACGAATTTCAAAAAAATACTAAGAGTTCTGGTAGCACTTTTCATAGTTCTACAGTTCCTGATAAAAATTAAAAAGAGTTCCGCATTCCTTGTATTAAAAAATCGAAATTGAAAAAATGTCGTGCTAACTTCGCGAATCTAGCACGACACTTTCTCCTCTAAAGTACCAAAACGCGTTGAATATTATAATATTTGACAAGAGTTCCCGATAGTTCTAATCGAATTCCACACATATATACAATTATAGATCAATATTCCACCAATTAACATTTTTAAACAATTATGATGCCCGCGCCCAGCATGACGCTTGATGACAAGTGTCGTGCTGAAGATTTTACGCGGTTTAACGATTATTTTCGACAGTTCTAAAAGAGTTCTGTGCTTTAGAATTATTTGTAAAAAGAGTTCCGGTGATTAACTATTTTTTAAACAATTTTAGCAGTTACGTCCAGCACGACATTTAGTAACAATGTGTCGTGCTGATGATTTTCTGCGGTTCTGAAGGTAGTTCTCGGTAGTTCTAGCAGAGTTCTATGCTTCAGAATTATTTTTACAAACAGTTCCGACCGTTTACTATTTTTTAAACAATTCTAGCAGTTACGTCCAGCACGTCACTTAGTAAAAATGTGTCGTGCTGATGATTTTCTGCGGTTCTGAAGGTAGTTCTTGATAGTTCTAGCAGAGTTCTATGCTTCAGAATTATTTTTACAAACGGTTCCGACCGTTTACTATTTTTAAAACAATTTTAGCAGTTACGTACAGCACGTAACTTAGTAAAAATGTGTCGTGCTGATGATTTTCTGCGGTTCTGAAGGTAATTCTTGATAGTTCTAGCAGAGTTCTATGCTTCAGAATTATTTTTACAAACAGTTCCGACCGTTTACTATTTTTTAAACAATTTTAGCAGTTACGTACAGCACGACGCTTAGTAAAAATGTGTCGTGCTGATGATTTTCTGTGGTTCTGAAGGTAGTTCTCGGTAGTTCTAGCAGAGTTTTATGCTTCAGAATTATTTTTACAAACAGTTCCGACCGTTTACTATTTTTAAAACAATTTTAGCAGTTACGTACAGCACGTAACTTAGTAAAAATGTGTCGTGCTGATGATTTTCTGTGGTTCTGGACGTGCGGCTCATGTCGTGCTGGACGTAACTGCTAAAATTGTTTAAAAAATAGTTAATCACCGGAACTCTGTTTACAAATAATTCTAAAGCACAGAACTCTTTTAGAACTGTCGAAAATAATCGTTAAACCGCGTAAAATCTTCAGCACGACACTTGTCATCAAGCGTCATGCTGGGCGCGGGCATCATAATTGTTTAAAAATGTTAATTGGTGGAATATTGATCTATAATTGTATATATGTGTGGAATTCGATTAGAACTATCGGGAACTCTTGTCAAATATTATAATATTCAACGCGTTTTGGTACTTTAGAGGAGAAAGTGTCGTGCTAGATTCGCGAAGTTAGCACGACATTTTTTCAATTTCGATTTTTTAATACAAGGAATGCGGAACTCTTTTTAATTTTTATCAGGAACTGTAGAACTATGAAAAGTGCTACCAGAACTCTTAGTATTTTTTTGAAATTCGTAGAATGTCGTGCCAACTTCACAGATCCCGGAGAGGCGACTTCGCGCGCGCAACTTGGCTTCAGAATTTCGTTCCGAAACGCCTGTTGCGCCACTACAACACCACTACGCGAGTCGGCACTAAATCAGGAACGCAGGACCGTTGTCTCTACACGGCTCCCTGCGAGCGTGGTCCATGTGATCGCGATCGGACGCACTCGGCGGGTATCAAATCGCGCGTGGGTGCATGGCGAGCCTCGTGGCGAGCGCATTAAACAAACTGCATTTAATTTTCTATTTTCGATTATATCGAGCGTTTCTTGTCCCGGAATTTTTTAGGGAAGTAAAAGGTAATTCCGGCTTCTTTGCGACTTATTCGATGAGAACGAAAAGAGTTCTGCGAATTCGGAAGTGGCTCGAGAACTTCCGCGATACCAAGCACGCGTGCGCGCGATGGCAACAGACGACAGAGGATCCAAAACACGAGGAAGAGGAGGGAAAAAGGAGGTGGGAGGAGGAAAAGGAAGAGGAGAAGGTGGGGAGGAGGAGAGACGGAAAGAGCACCGGGCAGAAAGAGAGCGAAGAACCAGACAAAAAGCGTGAAAGCGAGAAGGAAGATACGAGAGCGAAGCCGGGAAAGAGAAAGAGAAAGGAAGAGGGGAGGAAGGGGTTGGCAAGCGGTACATTAGCGACAACAAAGGCCCTAAGAGCGAGAGTCATTGAGGTTACCTGCGACATCATTGACGACTACATCGGCGATCAGGTTGACTCTCTGTCGCGACTGTTGTTGCTGCTGATGCACTTGATGCAGGTTGCTCTGTTGTTGCGATCCCGTCAAGGGCAGGCTACCGGCGCTCGTAGCGGTACTCTCCGTCAGAATCACCGTTGGCACCACGGCAGCGGCGGTGGCGGCGGAGGAGGAGGAGGACGAAGACGACGTGGACGATTCCGCGAGGGGGCCCGCCGTCGTCACGATGCCGCCGGCATTGTCGTCGCGGACCGTCGCGGGTGCCTCACCCCCGCCGTCCCCTGTCCTCGCAGCCATTCCGGGCCTCGCGTGTCCCGGCGGATAGACAGACAGACAGGCAAACGGACAGGCAAGACAAACGGACAGACAGGATTCCCTCCACCTCTCCTGCACGTTGTTCCCGTGAGCGCACGCACTTCTCCTCGGAAAAACACACACCTACACTCTTTTACGTGCTCTCTTTCGGTTTCTCTCTCTCGCTCTTTCTTTCTTTCTTTTTCTTTCTCTCCTCGCGATTCTGTTCCGCGGTAGCGCGCGCTCCGTTCCCGTATCTCTTACTACGCTCTCTCTCTCTCTCTCTCTCTCTCTCTCTCTCTCTCTCTCTCTCTCTCTCTCTCACACACACACACAACACACACACACACACGCGCGCGCGCGCGCACACACACGCACACTCACTCACACACTCACTCTTTCCCTTCCTCCCTCCCGCTGACGTCTCGTTCACTCGCTTTCCCTCTCGTGCGC
This sequence comes from Harpagoxenus sublaevis, assembly GCA_030770355.1. Taxonomy (NCBI): domain Eukaryota; kingdom Metazoa; phylum Arthropoda; class Insecta; order Hymenoptera; family Formicidae; genus Harpagoxenus; species Harpagoxenus sublaevis. The sequence goes on from JASTWR010002226.1 coordinate 3,256, forward strand.
TCTCCTATCGTTCCCTCTCTTTCCCTTTCACGCTTCTGCCACCCTTCTCCGTCACTCTCGCGCACGCGTCGCGAGTTCTCCCTCTGCCTCCACCTCCGTCTCTTTTTACAAACTACGCGCCCCGCGCGCACCGGTCAGAGCGCCGTGTCCGAGAGTGTACCGAAACTGCACCACCGCCACGGTTAACTCGCTCGCTCCGGCCGCTCACTCCGTCTTTGTCTAATTATCTACCTATCTCTCTCGGTATCTCTCCCGTCCGTCTCGTCAGCTGAACTTCGGTATATCACGGGACGGCGGCATCGCAGGCACCCGCACACGCCACGCTTTATCGTAGAAAAGAGCGAAGGTAACGCACATTAACCTCCCGTTCCCGTTGACTCGTGAAAAAATGGAACGTTAGACAAATGTAGGTCTGTAGGCCACTTCACTTACACTTTGCATCGGCATGGGCACTCCCTGAGTCAAGCGAGCGTCCGGCGCACTGTCGCTCGCTGACAGTCGCGAGAGCCGCCAGGACCGTAGCGGCCACGTCGCCCGCCACACGTTCGCATTTTTCTTTCGGGACGCCGATCTTTCTTTCCTTCCTTTTTTCCGGTGACAAACGGAATGACTCGCGAATCAACATCTCGGATCGTTTAATTCGCGCGATGATGGAAAGCGAGTACCTCAGTGCCGCGAGTTTACGCAGATCATTCTGAATCTGAAGACTGAAGATTGTCGTTCGCTGCGAGACCCGAGGGTCGGGGGTCATGTGAGCGCGATAATCCTTGATCGAGCTAAACTAAAGCGTGCGCGCACGCATCGCTGCAACTCGCATCGCTGATCGCTGTTCAATTCGAATCGCGTTTCTCTTCTTCGCGCACCTCTCTTCTCGTTATGCCGCGCGTGTATGGCAGTAGCCAAACGAAAGGGAAAACGGTAATTGCGTGATGCCGTGTACGCTGGCGTTTGCTTTCTCGCTCGCTGCCGAGACGACGCGTCGTCGTTTCCGCGATAGGACGGAGACAAAAAGAGATAAGAGGGCGAGAAACGGAGAAAGATGACTCGAGGATCGAACCCGTTTACACGCCGCCCTGGTCGGGGCAGACCTGGTACTCTCGTTCCGGGCGCCATCGCGCGCCGATTACGGCACTGTGCCCCATTGGCGAGCTCCGTCGCGGGCGGAAAGACGCAATTTCCAAAAGGTACCCGTCCCCCTCCTCGCCGCCCTGTGCCGTCGACGCGTCGCGACTAGCGTCGTTCCGCGGATCCAGAGACCCGCGGGACGACCCGTGCCGCCGGCTTTTTCGTCCGCTCTCGCGAGCCACCGGGAGATTCTTCACGAACCTCTCCTCTCTCGCGCGGTCGGCGGCGGCGAATCGATTCGCCGCCGCGTCCCCGAGTACGACGATGATAGGCCGAGCTCTAAGTAGGTCAGCTGCCGCGGTGTCCGATCGCCCGGCGCAGGCCGCTCTTAAGCCCGTATCAGACTACCGACTGCAAAGGCCGACCCGACTGCCAACTACGACTGCCGACTCTAACAGACCAATCAAAATGAGGTGCCGACTGACTGAATCGCCCAACTCGCGTTTAGATTGGAGTCTATTTTTCGAGTCAGTCGGTCGAGGCAGTCAGTCGGCCTTTGCGGTAGTCTGATACGGGCTTTACGCGGCGCACGTTGCATAACTCGTCACGCGCGACTTCACCAAGTAAAACCGCGTGAAAAAGGCTACGGTCCGACGGATATAATGCGGCCGTAATACGTTTTCAATGAACAATGCACTTGACTAACGCACTCCCGGTCGCGGCATGGCCAGCGCCGTCTATCGCTGAAGCGCGCCCGTTTCAAAACGCGCCAGGTCGTTTACGACCGAAAACGTGCGGGACTGCGTCGACCCTTCGATTCAGAGGGGATTATTCGCGTTTTCTCGATTTCTTTTCGTCGCCTCGTCCTCGTCGTTAGAGAATACAAACATGTTGAAATTGGTGCACATTACAGACTCACGACGACGTTATGAAATTATCGAGAATTCGGAGATGAAAGGATCTTTCCTTAATTGCGACCTTTTTGAGAGTTTTCTTTTGTTTAGATACAAATTGAAAATCACTATGAACTTTCGCGAATTAAATTATAGAAATGTAAATACGTAAAAAATTTTACATCGGATGTGATAAAAATTGAGATTTTAGCGCTCTCTCTCTCTCTCTCTCTCTCTCTCTCTTTCTTTCTTTCTTTTAACGTCTATAACAATCTGCTTTTTTGTCAATCCTTTGTCAATTTTTATACTTACAGCGTTTTCGATTGAAATGACCTTTATTCACATTTTTCCGAATTAAGCCGAAAAGAATTATGATTTCATCCTCATGAACATTTACATAAAATATTCATTACATAATATACATAAAATATATAAGTCTTCTTGTATTTTTCTATTATAATTTTGTAGCTTATAATACTACATAAAAATATTTCAATATAAAAATAAGTTTTATGATACAATTCAATTCGACATACCGTTATTTAATTGCTCTTTTGTTTAGCTTCTTCAAAGAGCGTGCGCGATATAATCAGCCTTTGAATCTGTGCAGTACCTTCATATATTTGATAAATTTTCGCATCACGCATAAGCTTTTCCACTGGATATTCGGAATTGAAACCCGCTCCACCGAAAATCTATAAAAAAATATGTCATGTAGGTACAACAAATTGTAAGAAAAATATGTACTATTGTACTTGAACAATATGTTTTCTTACTAATCGTATAGCTTAATAGAAAATTTATTCATTAATTATTGCATTGCACATCACCTGTACAGCGTCTGTAGCACATTTATTAGCTATGTCAGCACCGTAACATTTTGCAATACTGGCGAGTGTTGTAGCATTCGGTAATTCTTTATCAGCAGCCCAAGCTGCCTTCATCCATGCCAGTCTAGAAGTCTCAACACCAATAGCCATATCAGCTAACATGAAAGCTATTGCTTGATGTTCCGCTATTGGTCTGCCAAACGTTTTGCGTTCCATTGCATATTTCGTTGCTTCGTCCAGAGCTCTTTGAGCTAGACCAGTTGACGCTGCTGCAACCTGTAATATAAATGTGAAGATACGCATAAATCTCATACTGAACTTATTCAGCATTTAATAGATAGATCTAATGGATAGAAACATTACCGGAGACCGTGTCCTAGTAAAAGTTTGCATAGCAATCTTAAAACCTTGCCCTTCTGCAAGCAATACATTCTCTTCGGGAACGCGAACGTCTTCAAATGTTATCATTCGTGTGTCGCTTGCTCTTTGTCCCATATTAATCTCCTTAAGACGTAAAAAGATAGTTAGTACAGATCAGTAAAAATTCAAAATTTTAACATTTAATAGGATGATGACAAAAAACTATCAGGAATTACCTTACGACCGACAGATAAGCCTTCATTATCGCGTTCCACAATAAAGCCTGTAAAAGCTTTATTAGCCGGAGCCTTTGGATCTGGATTTGTTCTCGCCAGAACAAAATACCTATGTGATAAGAAATTATGTTAAAAATATAAATAATACTCTTTAGAAGTCGATACTATATATTGCAGCATGATGTTAACATACCAGTTAGCAACACCACCATTTGTAATCCACATCTTGGTGCCGTTAAGTATCCACTCTTTTCCTTTCTTTTCAGCTTTCGTTTTAATACCTGCTACATCAGATCCTGCACCAGGTTCAGTGACACAATATGCCTATAAATAATATCTTATTTATATAATATTAATTTTATATTAAAAATAGGTAATATATAAGTTTAATTTCAGATTTACCACAACATGTGGTTCTTCTAAAAGTCTTCCAAGATATTTCTTTTGCTGTTCTTTTGTTCCAGCTACAATAACTGGAGTTTGCTGTAAATAAAAAAAGAATTTAAATAATATTTAATAAAAATTAATATTTAATTTGCTAAAAGAACTATCGTTAGAATTTTATGTGACACAGGAGCGAGAGACTTCGTGATAAAACTTACTCCAAGACCTGTAGCTTCTATTGCAGTTGCTATCCCTGTGCAACCATAAGCCAATTCTTCCGCAACCAAGCATGAATCAAAAATATTCGTTTCCATACCACCTAGAGTAAGTTATAATTATTATCAATCTTATTTTTGCACCAACAATATTATTCTAGCAATATATTATAATATCTCTCTCTCTCTCTCTCTCTCTCTCTCTCTCTCTCTCTCTCTCTCTCTCTCTCTCTCTCTCTCTCTCTCTCTCATTTTGTATATAAGATACGTATAATAAAATTCAAATACATTGCACAAATCAAACATACCGCAATGTTGTGGAATGTGTTTATTTAGAAGACCAATACTCCATGCCTTTTTAATAATATCCCATGGATATTTCCCAGTTCTGTCATACTCTGCAGCTACTGGAATAATCTCTTCCTTGGTAAACTTCCGTGCTAGTTCTTGCATCTCTTTCTGAGTATCAGATAGTTCTAAAACAATGCGATGAGACGGTAATAATTGTTTTTTAAAATGAGATAATATGTAAATATGTAATATGCAAATATGCGTAAAATTTCAATGTTTTGTACATAACTGTAATAGTATATTGTGCACCTAGGGGAGAAAGCTACGTATTTTAGACGAGTGTGAAGTTTGCCGCCCGAGCCGAAGAAGGTGAGGGCGACAATCACACGAATCTGAAAAAAAGCTTTCGACCCGTGGTGCACACGATATTTTTTACAAGACCTTTACGGAAATGTTCAAATTTCGATGACTGTAGAGCGAGGCGACAGTGGCCAGTTTCACGCCAGGGCTTACTTTCCTCCCTAGGGAAGAAAATGATACTTTTCCGCCCGCTAAGCTCCGTAAGCCCTGGCGTGAAATTGGCCACTTTCGCCCCGCTCTACAGGCATGGAAATTGGAAAGTCGGTTTTCACAACACCTCCACGGAAAGTTCGACTTTCCATGCCTGTAGAGCGGGACGAAAGTGGCCAATTTCACGCCAGGGGGAGGGAAAGTATCATTCCCTCCTTAGGCGACATTGGCCACTGTCACCTCGCTCTACAGGCATCGAAATTCAAACATTTCCGTAAAAGTGTTGTGAAAAATATCGTGTGCGCTACGCAAAGAAAGTTTTTTTTCAGACTTGTGTGATTGCCGCCCTCGCCTTCGGCTCGGACGGTAAACTTCACACTCGTCTGAAAAACGTAGCTTTCTTCCCTAGGTGTACAATATACTATTTCATATTACAATATTCACAATATTTAGTCAAATATATGTATTAAAACATGGAGTTACAGAAAAATATCGATATAACTCAAGAACGTTTTTCTAGCAAACATCAAGTAACATGCAATATAACATTGCATTTACATTGTTGAGTAGGAAATTATAACATACTGAACTGAATTGCATGTAAATTGCACGTTACTTGGTGTGTGTTTGCTGGGTTAATAATTTAAATATGATACATATTATAATTATTTGTAAGTGTAACTTTTATTTTTATATTTGATATATAAAAATAAATGTCTTTATATACCGGGTGTTTCACAACTACCGCATTTCCTCAAGATATCCTTGAACTAATTTAGAGACAAAAATTCTAATACGAAAATGTCGAGACAGCTATAATGTTTAAACGGGAAAGGTTTAAAGTTCACTAGTGTGCTTGTCGAAATTTTACGCACTCAGAGACGTCGCATGTCAAAACAGCTCTTCCACACTTCACTCAGCTCGATAGAAATATTTGAAATTATTATTTACTTTATTTCTTTCTAGGGTCGCGGCCAGAGTAGTCGCAACACTTTTTTAAAAATAAGTTTGAAAAAATAATAAAGTAAAGCCGAAATGTTTACCTTTTTTAATTTACCTTTGTGTTATTCTATGAATAAACTTTTATTAATTTGACAACCTACTTTTTGGCTCGTATTGTTGGCCTTTTTCAACATATTGTTTTGAAAAAATAAGTTATAGTTATAGTTTTTAAAAAATAAGTTGTTTTTTAAGTGTTGCAACTACTCTGACCGCGACTGTACACTGTTCGCAAGACTGACAAATATCGGGATGACAATTTGGCAACCTCGACATTTTCGTATTAGAATTTTTGTCTCTAAATTAGCTCAAGAATACGTCCTTAAGAGGAAATGCGGTAGTTGTGGAACACCCTGTATAATAACAAAGCTGCTTACAGATAGTACAAGATTTATATTTTCACAACTAATGATATAAAAAAATCTATTTAAGATACATGTGTATATCAATTATTTATATTTATATAGCAAAATATTTTCAAGTCAAATATGAGAAAATTTTTCACAGTAATAAAAAATGTATGTTAATAAAATATTTTAATAAATAATGCATATATTTTACTCAATATTTATACTTATTCCAAGATATAATAAGATAAAACGTAACGTTTTTATGCGAGAGTTAAATAAATAGATATAACTGTACTATGCATATTTAAATTCATTTTATCAAAGAAATGAAATAACTTTGAATAACCTATCTACAAAAGAATGAACAAACAATGCAGAACAGTAATCAAATAATGAAACTGTACTTTTCTGTTTCCTGATAATTAATTCAATTTATTTTGTTCAAAATGTGTTTATTTATAATCGTAGTTACATAAGTGAATATTTCTGCGAATATATATTTGCACGGATCTTTTCCATTTCTTTAAGATATTGCATTTATATCCTGATTACTCATCTAAATACCCAGCCAAACCTGCGCAGACAGATTCTGAACAGAGCTTGCAATAAATTTTGATATCAAAAAGGCAACAAATTTTACACAGAAGTTGTTCCATCAGATGATGTCAAATTGTTGTCAGAAATGCGACAGAACGGTTTCTGTTGCCAATTTGTTGTTTGATGTTAGCTGACAGAACATAAGCTGAACGCGGACACGGTTGATGTCAATCTCAAATCTGTTGACATATTTTGATCAAATCTGTTACTAATCTGTCGACATACGCTATCATTTTTCTTACTGGATAACTTCATATACATACTCTCTACATATTTGCTAATAAGATACTATAATAAATATACCAACCAAAAGTAAGTCCTTGAACAGATTCGGTAGCTGCTGAAAAAGATCGTACCACTTTTGGATACATTCTTGGGTTAAATACCTGAAAGAAATTAATTTCAAGATATTTGTTTTTTGTCAACTATTGTTTTCCAGTTATGAATAGAAGATAAAAAAATTAACAAAATGTAGAAAGTAAAAAAGTTCAAAAAATCGCATAACGTGCGATTTCAATAGTCGAACAAATAGAGCAATTGTTTTTGTTTTTGTCACTTACCTTCCTGAGCATCATTGTGTCGATACTTTTTTTCAGACAGAAATAAAAGACAGTAATACGTCCGTTTGTTGTTTTCACTTTACGGCGATGTAGCAGGAATCAATGACAGTGCGAAAAGTGCCAAGAAATAAATATCAAGAGAAAGAGTAGGGATATAAATGTTTGTCTTGAGTTTATAAAGGGTGCTTTCCAGCAACGTACACAGGCAACACTGTGTAACACAATGTACGACCTAGTGCTTTCCAACTACGACACAAGTCGACAGGTCGACACAATCGTACACAGCTAAAATCTTGTGTTGCATGGATACCAATATAAAAATGTGATACAATTTTCTTTTCTACAGAGTGGTATTCTGGTAATCTGCGTGAAGATCCGAGAAGGACGTTGTACAAAAATTACGCACGATGTATTAGTAACTGAAAGACTATTGTTCCAGTCTATTTCACTGATATTTGAGCTCTCTGTACTCGTACTTGTAGTACTGATACTGGTGTTCATTTCACTCTCTATTAGAAGACTAATCGTTATCTTTTTTTTCATATTCATCTATATAAAAAATATTTAATTAATTAATTAATAAAACTTGTAAATTCTATTAATAAGTAAAATTAACAAAAACCGTATAAATTAGGTACCATACAAAATAAACATGTCATACTCAATTTATATTCCAAAGTATATATTTACTTAACTATTATTTTTTCATAACCACTTAATTTATATAATTTGATTAGATTTTTATTACTTTCTTTTGTATACTTATCTAATAAATAAGTTAAGGGTCGGCAGGAGACACGGTGGAGACGCCTATCGGCCGGCCTGGAATTACGGATTCGTAAAAACAAGATTTTAGCCAAAATACCGAATGAATCTTATTCCATTTAGGACATTCTTAATCAGTAAGCTCATCTGTAGTACGCTACAGAGCTATTTTATGAAAAAAAAGTAAAAATAAAAATTTTTAATAAACTTGGGGGAATGGGCAGCTAGCAACGGGTAAGGTTGGGTTAGCCGCGAGTCCGTATTTCATTTATTATAAATTTTTAAGAGCAAAAATGCAAAATCGGGCTCTGTAGCATACTACAGATGAACTTACTGATTAAGAATATCCTAAATGGAATAAGATTCATTCGATATTTTGGCTAAAATATTGTTTTTACGGTTCTCACTAGATCTAAGAAGCTGGGGAAATTTTCGTGGTAACATACTGACTGCTTGACAAGAGAGAGCATCACTCCATCTTTGTCTCTCTTACATCGCATATGTAGTAGCATCCATGTACAAAGTACAAACACTAATACGTGAGCACACGGATGCAAATATTGAGAGATAATGTCAGCAAAATCCGGCTATCATATTATTTTTATTTTTTTGTATATGTATGCATATGTAAAGAAAGAACAAAAATAAAGATTATTTTGAAAAATAAGAAGAATCTATGTGTGTGTGTGTGTGCGTGTATGTATAATTAAAAATTAATAAAAAAATTAAAAAATCAATGTATTTTATGTTTATATATTTTGTATCGTAAAAAAACATGAAATTGTTACAAGCATTTTACATGTCATGCATATTACATGCATATATACAGGGTGTCATTTTAATCTATCAACGCTAATATCTCGAAAAATATGGAAGATACGGAAAAATGTTTCAGACAAAAGTTGTATGGTCTAAAGGGGGACATAAGATGGTGGCAATGATTTGACTTTGGATGGTCGTTTGAAGCTCACGTGAACGTCACCTTCAATTTCTTAAACGGAACCCCCTATATTGTAGTATATCGTTTGAAAGAGCATAAAATAAGAAAAATTTTGGCGCAAACCAGAGGTCGATACGTTGACCCGTTCGGGAGTTATTTAGGGTCAAAAATTGACTTTTTCCAACTTTGACTTTAAATAACTCCCGAACGGATCAACGTATCGACCTCTGGTTTGGGCCAAAATTTTTCTTACTTTATGCCCTTTCAAATAATATACTACAATATGGGGGTTTTACTTAAAACTTTTTACTGTCCCAGGGGACTGCAACTCAAAAATTTGAAATGGAACCCCCCTAATATTGTAGTATATCATTTAAAAGGGCATAAAATAAGAAAAATTTTGGCGCAAACCAGAGGTCGATACGTTAATCCGTTCGGGAGTTATTTAAAGTCAAAGTTGGAAAAAATCAATTTTTGACTAACTCCCGAACGGGTCAACGTATCGACTTCTGGTTTGCGCCAAAATTTTTCTTATTTTATGCCCTTTCAAACGATATACTACAATATAGGGGGTTCCATGTAAGAAATTAAAGGTGACGTTCACGTGACCTTCAAACGACCATCCAAAGGCAAATCATTGCCACCATCTTATGTCCCCCTTTAGACCATACAACTTTTGTCTGAAACATTTTTCCGTATCTTCCATATTTTTCGAGATATTAGCGTTGATAGATTAAAATGACTCACCCTATATATATATTAGAGTGGCCCTTTTAAAAATGGTAATTTTGAATTTTGACTGCTTGAACGGTTCGGAAGGCTCGAAATAAATAAATAAAAATCTGTGCAAAAGCGCAGCTTCCTATCTCAATTTTAACACGTGCCGCAGAGCACTTGAATTTTCCTATTAAAATCAAAAAGCAAATGATTTTAGTATGAATGCAATAACGATCGGAAAAATTTGAAACTTGGCAATCCTCTTACCTATAGATGTACCTATCTTCTGAAATTTTTATAGATTTTTATCTACATATTTCAGGTTGCTAGTGGTCGATGAAAATAATTTTTTTTTTAAATTCTTTAATCAAATAGCAAATGATTTTAGTATGAATGCAATAGCGATCGGAAAAATTTGAAACTTGGCAATTCTCTTACCTATAGTTGTACCTATCTTCTGATATTTTTATAGATTTTTATCTACATATTTCAGGTTGCTAGTGGTCGATGAAAATAATTTTTTTTTAATTTTTGAAAAATCAAAGGAACCTTGTTTATTTATTTATTACTATAATTTTGTTTATATATTTATTTATTTATTCGCTGTTTTAAATAAGAATTCAATGCTTTTACACAATTATTTATCTCAAAAATCTTTCATGAGTGTCTCCTTTTTCGCATCAGGATATTTTTTTTTTATATAAGCATGTTTGCATCACAATTTCATCAATGTCAAAATTATACAGGATATAATCCTGCCAAAATATAAAAAAAATGGTTATAACATAATTTATTTAACTTTTTACAGTTACAAAAAATTATTCTCATCAACCTCTAGCAACTTGAAATATATAGATAAAAATCTATAAAAATGTCAGAAGATAGGCACAACTATAGGTAAAAGAATTGCCAAGTTTCAAATTTTTCCGACTGCTATTGCATTCATACTAAAATCATTTGCTATTTAATTAAAAAATTAAAAAATAAAATTATTTTTCATGGACCATTAGCAACCTGAAATATGTAGATAAAAATCTATAAAAATTTCAGAAGATAGGTATAACTATAGGTAAGAGAATTGCCAAGTTTCAAATTTTTCCGATCGTTATTGCATTCATACTAAAATAATTTGCTATTTGATTTTAATAGGAAAATTCAAGTGCTCTGCGGCACGTGTTAAAATTGAGATAGGAAGCTGTGCTTTTGCACAGATTTTTTTTTATTTATTTCGAGCCTTCCAAACCGTTCGAGCAGTCAAAATTCAAAATTAGCCTTTTTAAGGGGACCACTCTAATAAATAAATATATATATATATATATATATATATACATTTGTGCATGCACAAATGTGAAAGTCAATGATCCTTTTCATCGTGTTCGCAATCAAATTATAATTGCAGATGTTGTCTCTCGTGATAATATTTCTACACGTTATTATTTATGATGCACTATAATCGCTAGTTAACTATATCCATCCCATAGGTACATACACTAAAAATGAAAAATAAGCCAAATTTTTATTTTTTATTTTATTTTAATTTACACCTCAAAATAAGAGAAGACTACTTACATTTTCAGTCAAATTAGAAAAGCAAAATATTGATTATAATGCGTAATTTAAAAAACGCAGCAGTAAAATTATATTAAACAAATAAGAACTAAATATGATTTAAAAAATAAAAACACTTTTAGAAAGAGAGATAAGCAATAATACACAAAAAATATACCCTTATATATATTATTTTAGAAATTCAAATATATAAAATAAAAAAGTGATCTGAAAAGTGGCTGAAATAGACAAAACTTAATCAAATCTTCCAATTCCATTTTTATTAATAATATATATATATTTGATGGAAATATATGAAATTTGAAGATTATCTGGTACACCTTCTTTTGTAATTAGATTGATTGCTAATATATCTTTTAATATGCATAAAAAAATATTTCTAATTCTTAGTGCTTCTGCATGATAGTGCAATAATTTCAGATTTTTTGCCATCACCTATTACTTCAGACTATCAATCTATTACTGAAAAGGAAGCTGTAGATTTAAAACAAATAATGGAGAATTGTGAATAATATGAGGTTTCCAACGTTGAGCTTTTTATGTAAACTCTTTCAAGCAGAGGGTAACGCAGCTGATGAACAGTATAGATAACATAACTGAATAAAAATCTTAATTATTACAACATAATGATATTAATAATTAAGATTTTTATTCAGTTTGATATCAATACTGTTCATCAGCTGCGTTACCCTCTGCTCTGATGCTAAGACTGAGTGTATATTTTCCTATATAAAGATAGAATAAAGGCCGTAGCCGGATAAGAAGGGTCAATGTTCCTCCACACGGATTATGCTCATTTTTTTTCTTTGATTGCTATCAGTGTCTCTTACAATTTAGTCAAATATTAGCCTTTAACATTGAACTGTTTGCTGTAAGAAATAAAAATAAAAATTTCAAAAATAATTCATATCTTTTAATTGGCTGAACCAATTGTGTTGAAATTTTAATATTTTGTAGATATTATTGAGACACATTTTTGGAAAATTTGGGAAAGGTTTATGATGACAGAAACATTGATAGAAAAATAAATAAATGTTGTCGATTTTTTTTCAGTCCCGATATCTTTCTTGTACAATTACGAACAAATTTTTCTAGAATCTTGGAGCAGTTTCTTATCGGACATAATTTTTTGGAAGCAATAAATGGGTAGGCGGTACTTTTAAAAACTAAAGTATTCTTCTTTTTTTTTTAATATGATATGCTTTTGGTGCGGTCGCCATATATTTTATTTAGAATTTTGAGACAGTATTCTACAAGTAATTTTTTCGAGCCAATAAAATAGGAAGGCGGAAGTTTAAAAAAATTAGATTTTTTTTATTTTTTAAATTTATGATGATTTTTGTATCATTGCCATATTTATTTTGTTATGTAATGTTTTATAATATAATTAGACTTTTGACACGGTATTCTACAAGTACTTTTTTCGAACCAATAAAATGGGTAGAAGGTACTTTAAAAAACAAAATATTTTTTTTCAAAATTATAAGTTTTTTGGTACCATCACCATATTTTTGTTTAGAATCTTGGAATGGAATCCTACAAGTAATTTTCTGGAATCGATTAAATAAATAGGTGCAGGTACTAAAAAATAATAAAATAAAGTAAATTGAAATAATTATAAAAGGATAAACTTTAATCGTATTAAATTAAATGTTTATTAATGAAGTACACATACACATACACGTACACACACTCAAAATAATGAATTATACATACACATTCTTTCACATAGTCACTCTCATACTATTATTTACACTATTTATAATTATATATTCATATGGATGGACTAATCTTCATCAGTATCTTTATTGATAATAGGCGTGATATGCCGGCTGTTTTAAATATATTTAAATATATTTAGTATTTATATATTTAATATTTCTTTATTTTTTTTATTTTTTTTTATTTATTTTATTTAATATATTATATATTTAATATTTAAATATATTTAAAACAGACGGCATCACACCTACTATCAATAAAGATAGTGATGAAGATTAGTTCATCCATATGAATATAACTGTAAATAATAGTATGAGAGTGATTATGTAAACGAATGTGTATGTGTACTCCATTATTTTGAGTGTATGTATACGTGTATGTGTATGTGTACTTCATTAAAAACATTAGATTTAATACGATTATAGTTTATTCTTTTATAATTATTTCAATTTACTTTATTTCATTATTTTTTAGTACCTGCATCTATTTATTTAATCGATTCCGGAAAATTACTTGTCGTAGGATTCCATTCCAAGATTGTAAACAAAAATATGGCAATAGTACCAAAAAGCTGTGATAATTTTGAAAAAAAAGATTTTGTTTTTTTTAAGTACTTTTCACACATTTTATTGGTTCGTAAAAATTACTTTTTGTAGAATACTATCTCAAAATTCTACATAAAATATATATGGTAATTGTACCAAAAGCATATATCATATTTTAAAAAAATGAAAAAAATACTGTATTTTTTAAAAGTACTACCTACCTATTTTATTGCTTCCAAAAAATTATGTCCGATAAAAAACTACTCCAAAATTCTAGAAAATTTTTTTCGTAAATGTACAAGAAAGATATCGGGACTGAAAAAAATCAAGAACATTAATTCATTTTTTTTATCAATCTTTCTGTCATCAGAAATCTTTCCCATATTTTCCACAAATGTGTCTCAATGATATGTACAACATATTAAAATTTCATCAAAATCGGTTAAGCCGATTAAAAGATGAATTATTTTCGAAATTTTTATTTTTATTTTTTACAGCAAAACAGTTCAATGTTAAAGGCTAATATTTGACTAAATTGTAAGAGACACTGATAGCAATCAAAGCAAATAAAATATGTATTTACGCACATGTGTGCATAAGAATATGTAATTTATAAAAGCGGGTGCTTGTTAGCCTTGGTACGTTACTGCCTTCTGCTACGGACGGCCAGAAAGCATTTTCGGGCCGTATTGCTAAGAATTCGTGCGTCCGCGTAAGCAATTCAGTGGTGTGTGTACGTGTACGGACATACACCACTACATGGAACCTGAAATTAGTTTTTCAACGTTGGTGACACTGAAACCGGAGTTTCGCGTTGCCACCACGCGAGGTCTCCAATATCAATTCGGAGTTTGCCTGGGTCTCCTGCCGACCCTTAATAGTGACTGTTATGCACTCTAGCGGTGAAGTAAAATAGCTAAACAGCGTTCCAGCTACAAGTCGACACTGTGTAACACTGTGTCGCACAGTGCATGACTGTGTTCAATAGCTGGAAAGCACCCAATGGTTTAAAGTACAAAGTTCAACAAGAAGAAAAGCTCAAGGCTGGGACAAACAGATCATCGAGTGGGGATCGATCATGTCTTTTCCCCTAGGGCGGAAACGTGAAAAGTTTCATGTAACTATCTCTTTCTATTGGTGTTGAGTAGAAAGAGATAGTCACATGAAACTTCATTTTTAACGTTTCCGCCGTAGATGAAAAGTTACGTGGTCGACCTCCGGATGTATCTTGAGACAAGATAAACTGATGAAAATTACAAAAGTGAACAGATTTACTAAATTTCGACCAATAAAATCGTAGATGCTCTAGTGAACTTCCTCACTTTTGTAAATTTTCACGTTTCAAGATACATATATAATCGACCCCCAGGTCGGAATGATGAAAGCGAATGCGAATTTTTTATTAATTTCTTCTCAAAGTAAAAAAGTATCGATGACGTATATGACTTTTGGTAGCAAATGTCTTTCATGGCGGATCATGTAAGGGCAGTATTCATAGTCGGTTCTTATATTTAAGACGTTTTAAGTTCTATATTAAGATGTCATGAACCAATCACAGAGCCGTATTAGCGTCTTAAGACAGTATTTAAGACAGTCTTGAAATAAGATCCGACTATGAATACCGGCTTAAGTTGCTATGAGGTTTGTTCGTGTTGCTTGAAATCCCTAAAAATTTAGGCACTTAAAACGAGAAAATATATATTTGGACGTTGGAGAGAGAGAAAGCGAAGATTCTAAGTGCAAAAAGTGTAAGCAAACAGACATATGGCGAATAATGTATGTTGTATGTAGGCACGGAGAAGAAGTTAAGGTTTGTTATACTTGCGATGTCGGGAAACTCATTAAATAAATGCGCGTAATTTAATAAAAGTCGTTTATTCAGACGTGTGGCTTGCTTGCTATTACTAAAGCCTTATTGTGTCCACGATACTAGAAATCGCTCCGAGATCTTGGACGGAGAAGGAATTAACCAATCGCATTGGTCAATTGGTCGAATTGTTTAAATATGATTGGTCAATTCTTTCTCCTAGCCCAGTCAAAATAGGTCCGATTTAAGCAAATAAAAGAAATATTTCCTAGTCTTGAAACTTGGTAGAGATGTTCGTTTAGGCTTACTAATGAACGTCCAAAAAGTCCTGATAGATTGAAAGTGAGCGTTCGCCGTCATCTTGAAAAATAGGTGCACTTTTTCAGTTTTTATCTCGTTAAATATTGACTTTATCGAATATATCTCGTTAAATATTGACTTTATCGAAAAAATAGTTATTATCAAAATGAAAGCTTATTAAATTCTCTATAAAAAAGGAAATATGCAATTTTTTTATAACTATAATAGTTTTCGGGAAAATTGGCTGCGAATGTCGCGTGAGCTCCAAATACTTTCTCTATTATGACTATTATATACAGGGTGGTAGTTAAGTACTCTAAAGATTATAAGGGGTAATTCCTCACATAAATTTAAGACGAAAACTTCATATGACCATATGCCCGAAACGGCTTAGTTTCAAAAATACAGGGTGTTAAAGTTGAAGGAAAAATTTCGTTTTTTCCAAAAATTTTGAAAACCACGGGTTATTTGATGAAACTTTGTATATGTTTAAAGTTTCATCAAAATAACCCGAATGGTTTCAAAATTTTTGGAAAAAACGAAATTTTTCCTTCAACTTTGACACCCTGTATTTTTGAAACTAACAAGCCATTTCGGACATATGGTCATATGAAGTTTGCGTCTTAAATTTATGTGAGAAATCACCCCTTATAATCTTTTAGAGTACTTAACTACCACCCTGTATACAGGGTGTTTCAGGACTTCTGCAACAAACTCTGAGGAACGATAGGTCTCGCAAAAAGGATCATTTTTTGTTAAGCAATTCATGTCCTCTGATGCGTCGTTTAGGAGTTACGCGACCGCACAGACAGGCCTTAGGTGACATCCCAGATATCCAAGCGTGAAAGAGCATATATATTGAGCAAATGAATACATTGCATGTGTTTGTTATATATTTGCTATACATTTGCTATTTTTCTCATAAAAATTGTGCGGGGTCCTTTGAAAACAAAGAAAATATTAAGGACGTTCACCGGAAAATCGATTTTCTCTAAATTTTCTTGAAACTGCATATACGTTAATATAAGTGTGCTTTATGTGATGGTATAAAGTTCAGTACCCCTTGCGGTATTAAAAATCGAGATACTGAGCTTCAAAGTGCACACTTTAAACACGGGATTCCTATTCCGAGCTATTGTAAAAGAGACATTATAATTAATTGTGAAAAAGTTTTCTCTAAATGTTTTTGAAAAATTAGTATATAATGCTCCATAAAAATAGAAATAATATGTGATGTGTCAATACCACTTGCGGTACTCGTTTTCGAGAAATACTTGTGTAAAGTACGCATTTGGTTAATTTTTCGTTCGATTCAGAGTGACGGAAGAGAGAGGCGTCAGCGGCTTGGCAACACCGCATGAGTACTGTTGAAAAAAATTGTAACGATATGGAAGGGAAACTATTGGTATATATAATAAAATAGGTTTATACAGTATAATATATTATCTATTATACATATTTGATTTCGGATATCCCCAAGGATCTTTCTTTTAGTTAAGATGAGAGAAAATTCACAGATCTTTTAAAATATCTCGTGTAATCTTTCCTTTGAAAATACCTATAAAGACAATAAATGTATTAATATATATATGCTTTTTATAAAACTAATATTTAAATATGTTACGATAGTTATTTTACTGTTTATACATACTTTGTACAGCTGATGTTGCTCGGAAGCAAGTATGTCAGCCAGTTGAATGTAACCGTTGTGCTCGTTCATCTCGGACATGACCGAATGAATCAACGAGCCAGCCGCCGTCGGGAAACAATAAAACATTAAATAATAATTGTTTCACAGCCTGATTTTAGATCCCCGCATTCGGTTCCGCTTGTGCTATATATTTTGCATTAATGTTTTCGCGCACCTTTGTATAATGCTGCATCGTAGATTTCCATCTTTCGAATTCTGAATTGTACTGCGTCTTTCTGTGATCGTACGCAACCTTTTCCGTGAACGTGGCATACGTCGGCAACTCTTCCGGTGGCGCAGGTTTACCGTGACGATATTGCGAGAACCATTCGCCGAAACCTTCTTGAGCGTAAAGATACGTTTTATAACAAAGGTAGTCTCTTATCGATGCAGCCGCTTTCTTCGACAAATTATTAGTTATCGTAAGATTCGTGAGTGTGCAGTCCATAGTCGGATACTCGGTCATAACTGATTCTATCGAATCTGATGGGATCTATGCAACATAAAAATAATACCGTTAATATAAAATAACTACCGTTTAACTAAGAATAAATAAATTAATAAAAGTAATTCATTGCAGAATTATTTATAAACTGCGCTGAATTACCTTGTTAAATGCTTTTCGCGCCTCATCGATCTTTTCGTTAGTCAGGAAGTATCTAATGGCGCGTTTGTTTGTCGTAAAGCTTCTTCTCTTTGACTTTGATAGAAAATCAGCCAATCCAGACCATTAATCTTTTCCATATCCGCCTCGGCATCGCATTCTAGATGTTTCTTACGTATATTTACCACCACCAATTTCGTATAGCTTCTACATTCAAGTTCACGTCTTCCGTCGCGCGTAAACATTTCTTCCGCTGTTTCATGCTCTTTAACACATTCTAAGTAAGAGGCATAGTTGGTTATTTGATCCTCCTGAGGTAACGTGGCTGTGTAGGACGCGATTAAAGTCGGATCGCCTATTTCAATAAGGACGCGAACGTATACCAGCAATACTTTGTCTTCTACTTTATCTTTTGTACTTTTCCCGATGTGCCTGAAGACGTACAGTATTAGATGCGCCAGGAATCTGAGGAACTGCGAGTCGCAGGCACCGATATCAATCACAATCATACTTTCAATCTCTTCCATCAACTTCAGTATCGATCTAATATTATATATTTTTGAATTAAATGATCGGTTTTGTTAGATTGTTAGATTGGGCACGTATTACTGGATTTTTCGACGCGTACAATTCTTTGAACGCGTCTTCCAACGAGATTTTATTTTTCCAATATTCCTCCGGCATAATTGTATATATTTCACCATCATTAACCTCAGTGCTGATTCGACTTTGATATCTAGAAGGCTCTTCACATATGCATTTTGCCAAGACGATGCTATCTGTAGTAGTAGTTGGACATTGCCGCAAAGACTTGCGTATATGGCACGATAGAATACACCTGCATGGAAAATATTTCTCTATATTTATTTACATATAACAAACAATTAAGTCTATAATTTATCATAAAGTTAAAAATGAGTAAAAATTTTAGTATTTTAAAATCTTTAGAAATTATTCTAACAAGTGTTCTACATGATTACAATATTATTAATAGATTACCTATGTGGGTTTGAGATAGTTCCCCAAGCGCATAATTTCCAAAGACTTCTGTTAGGATTCCCTTCGATTGGTAATTAGTGTTTGTGTCAATGGATGGATTAATTACCGTAATTTGGATCGTGATTATAAATCCATCCTAATAAACATGCGGCTCTCCAAGGTTGGCCACAGCTAGTGCATAGCCAGTGCTTGTGCTTTCTGAAGACGTCCACAACGTACCTATGAAAAATCTTAACCTTGAGAAGAAGTACGAGTTCTTCGTTCTCATGCTCGAATACATTTAGAATAATGTGCAGTTTAATTCTATGATCTACGCTGCTAAAATCAGTATACGAATATTGCACGGTACTGCCAAAAAGTTTGACGTCTCTTCACCCTTCAAAGTTTGGCTGCCGACCTTGATGCTCTGTAGCAAGCCTGAAAAAGAACATACAGAGAGATACATACATAAAGATAATATTGAAAAATAAAGATAATTGATGATAAATGATAAGGTAAACATATTCAAACTGGTTGTATTGGTCAAAATAAAAGTGATGCTTCAAGCGAAGAAAAGTACTTGCTCATTTTCTTTATTCACACTAAACGTTTTTAATAGTGTGTCAAGCAATAGCATATCGGAGTTTGTTAACTTTACCTCCTAGCATTGACGTCAAGCTTGATGTCATAGGAGCAAATGCATTTTCTTTCTCACCCATCGCTACTATGGGACTTTGTGTCGATGATCGTTGATTTGACCATTTTATTTTCATATGCTGTGCATATGTTGTCTGTTAATGAACGTTGTGTCATCTTCTTCTTTATTTTGCTTAGGCTCCCTGCCTCCCAGCGGAGGTCAATACGGCCCGTAAACTTAGTCAACTATGATTGCTCTGTTAATATTACTTCGCTACCGTGGTGGCTTCTTCTTGATCACGGGCGTTACTGTCTCCACACGGAGACTATCTGCCCTGGTGTGTCTGTATGTATTTTAGCGTGTAACGTGTATCTGGCAATCTCAAAATAAGCGGCAACTTCAATAGTGACAGGTGTGTAACTGTGTGTGTTTGTCCGCGGTATTGAGCTCGGGTTACCGTGGGCACGCTACTTCCCAGGAACTGCGCGGATCACTTCCCCCTGCGGTAGTGTCTGTGTGTGTGTGTAGGGTGCATGTGTGTGTATGTCCGCGGTGATGTACTCGAGAGACCGTGGGGTGGCTAAGCCCAAGGAACTGCGCGGATCACTTCCCCCTGCGGGTATGAACGTTGTCATGTCTAGAGACCTAGATAATCAGAGATGCGACATTGAACCTCATGGCCTGATTGGCTGCCTAATCACGTGGTTATAACGCCATTTTGCTTCCTTGCTTCCCTATAATTGCATTTTATTAACAATCAGTGGTACGTATAATGCACCTTTGTATAATGTTAATGGCAATTTATTGTTGAAAACAATAATAGAAAAATATCTACAGTGATTTTATTTAGGAAACACTTACTCTTTCCCCCTTCTTCTCCTTGCAACTTAACCTCACTCTGTCAATTTCTCTCACTTTGGCTGCGTTCCGAGTTACGCACGAAGCGCTGTAAGCATCGCTCCTCCATCTTCGTTGATATACGATGTGCAACGAAGACAGAATGATGCTTACAGCGCTTCATGCGTAACTCGGAACGGACCCTTTATAAGTACTCATAATGGAAGCAACATGGCGGATAATCGGAATAATCGCGATTATATGATTGCGATAGCTCGATATATCTAACCTGACCTGACGCGTCAATGGGTCCGTTCCGAGTTGCGCATGAAACGCATA
>JASTWR010002227.1:0-23938 GCA_030770355.1 Harpagoxenus sublaevis
CGCGAAATCGGTCAGTGCGACGGAAAACGCCAGACGTTCGATCGGAAAGAAAAACGCCTGTCTTCTCGAAGCGTTGTGTTTATCGAACAAAAATCAACGCGCGTCCCTCCTACGAACCCGCGGACGATAAGTTAGTACGGTGTATCTGTGAATGCGTTTTCAATACACTCAAGGGTAACGTTCCGCTCGAACAACGTGGAAAAAATCGTCTAAGCAAATACAAAGCGACGTTGCGTCGCATCGCGACAAAAACGTGGTGATTGGAAGACTAAAAGGAAGCTATTGGTACAGCGAGGTGGATTCTTACCCTATATTATCGACCTATATTGACTGCCTTATTATCACGGATTATCGGTGGCAGAGATAAAATCGCGTTATGGAGAGGGCAAAGAAAATGGTTTTAATTACCACGGAAAATCTCGAAAGAATGCACGTCAACTACTGCAACAAAGTCCCTCCGCTGCGATTACCGCCGACGGAAATTCGGAGAGCGCCAATATTTCCGTGCGTTACCACCTGGCACCCCTCTATCGCGACTCGATGCGGAGATGGGCCGGATTCTTAATTCTCCTTGCCGCTCGACGAGAGCGAAAGGTGGAAAAAGTATAAAAAGACGCTATGGCCAATATCTACAGCTTTGCTCGAGTAAAGCGAAAGCGAAATCAGACTGACGTGCGCAATGACGAAGAAGAAAAAGAAGAAGAAGAGTGAAAATGCGGACAACGATACGCGAGAAGATCGTGGCGACGGCGACGACAACGACCGCGACATGACGGACGAGACCAATGACGCGCAATCTCGAAGCACCTAGCAGTAATGAGGCAAAAATGTCTCAGCCTGGCGGCCAACGTACCGCGAACATAATGTCGAACTGTCGAAAAGCGTTAGAAAAATAGTGGACAGTGTACCAAAATCTTGTCGCTCGCATGCTCTCTTGCTGATGACATATTTGGTCGAGAAAGCTGTGCCGAGTAGAATTAGCTGGAACGACGTTGGAGTCGTGACTATAGACGGTAGTGTTATAAAAGATTCAAATATCAAGGACCTGGTCAACGAAGCGATGCGCGATAGAAAAACCGTGAAAGCAGTTGGAAGACTTCAGTTCGCACGATTACTTCGCGTCTTGAACGTCCCCGCTGTACTGGTGAGGAATAAGAATTTATTATCCGCGTCCGCTAGTTCTTTGTCATTTCGACCTTCCGCGAGCTCCACTCCCGCGACTGTAACGTCGACAGATACTCCGAGAAACGCTGATTCGCCGCCGGCGAGAAAAAGACGCTTGCTCGATTGGAGTAAACAGAAATGACGGAACCTGAAAAATTCTACTACAATCCGGGGCATTACGCGGGTTATTCGGCAACGGAAAATCTGACGCGCGCCGCTAAACCGAATTTTTCCCGTAACAAAGTCAACCGATGGCTCGAAACGCAAAGACGCTTACACGCTGCATCGCCCGTCGCGCAGGAAATTTACCACGTTTACATTACACCGTAACGAATATCGACGACCTGTGGGAGGCCGATTTGATCGAACTCCGCAATCTTAAAAGTTACAACGACGGCTATACGTATCTTCTGGTGATTATCGACGTGCTTAGTAAATATGCCTGGGTAGAACCGTTACGCGACAAAACGAGCAAGCACGTGACGTCGGCTTTCCAACGCGTGCTCTCGAGAAGCGACGGACGCGTACCCGTGTACTTGCAAACGGACAAGAGTAAAGAATTCGTCGGACAAGCGCTGCAAAAGTTTCTGGAGGAAAACGACATTCGTTTTCGAGTAGCCCGCAATCCAGATATCAAAGCCGCTGTCGTCGAGCGCTTCAACAGGACGTTGAAAGAACGAATGTGGCGCTATTTCACGCATAAAAATACGCGACGCTACGTCGATGTTTTGCAGGATATCGTAAACGCTTACAATCACACCCGTCATTCCGCCATCAGAATGCAGCCAGCGGTCGTCACGCGAGAAAACGCTCGTGTCGCGCGTGATAATATAGCTCTGCGTTGGAAGAAGAAGAAGAAGAAGAAGAAGAAGAAAAAGATTAAGAAGAACGAGAAACGCAAACAAAAAGCTAAATATCGCGTCGGAGATCTCGTTCGCGTCAGTAGAGCGAAAGCCACCTTCGAGAAAGGATACGAGGCAAGGTGGAGCGAGGAAATATTTCAAATTCACCGTATTCTCGAGTGGCAAAAACCACGCGTGTACGAACTGAGCGATTTAGCGGGCGAGGGTCATAGACGGTATTTTTTTACGAACAGGAAATTAGCCCGAGTTGAGAAAAACTTGCGGGAAGAAGAGTTTATCGTCGATCGCGTGATAAAGAGTAGGGGACGCGGCGCTAATAAGCAGGTGCTAGTTAGCTGGCGTGGATATCCCAGCAAGTTCGACAGTTGGATCCCCGCTTCGAATTTAACTTCTCTTCAAGATGAGGGACGACCAATTTCTCGTAGTTCTTCCGAGCAATAGCAGTATGCGGCATTTTCCTGACAATAAAACCTCGTCGTTCATTACGGAATTACCGCAAACTCTACACTTACACGGCGAATGGGAAGTCGCGCTTAGCGAGATTCAATTTCCCAGTACTTTTTACCACATACGCGGCAACCATGAAAATGACCTGTACTTTGTCGATACTAAAGAAGGTGAGAGAGACGCAAAGTTAACGGCGAGGAGAGGCGTAATACACCAGGGAATTTACAAAAATATCGAAGAACTTATCGGCGCGATTAATTCCACGTTCAAAAAAGTCGGATCACATTTTTATTTGGAACGAGAAAAGGAGACTGGCGGAAAAATCTTCCTTAGCATTACCTGTGGCGAAAATAAATGCAAGCTGGTTCATCATTTGTGCGTTTCTGATGCTCTTCTACAAATACTCGGTTTAGGTGATGCTATTATAAATAACGGGAAAGGTGTATACTATAGGAAGCTCACGGCATCTAAACCTAATTCTAAAGATGATTTTACAGCGACTTATATTACACTCGGTTTTCATAACGCCAAAAAAACACGCAAATGGGGTTTCTATTCTATTGAACCTTGTAGTTTGCAGCGCGGTATTCCAGATAAACTTTTCGTTTATTGCGATATTTGCGAAACTTATATAGTCGGCAATATGCAAGCGCCTCTTCTTCGAATAGTGCCGGTCGAGACGTACGGCCATAATCACGCGGACGCGTACGGTACGAATCAGATGAAACGTTTCTCCCCGCTGCATTATATCGCATTACGGCAAACAAATTTCCGCAGGATTGAAATAGATATAAAAGATCAACTCGGAAAAAATATACCATTCGAATCCGGGACGCTGACGGCGACATTGCACTTTAGACGTTTTCAGTAATATAACGCGGCGTCGTCGTCGATATAAGTTTGAGAAAAAATATAAATTTTGTGCCATGGACTACGAATATTTCGAATCACAGAGCGGACGAGGAGGAGGAATTCCACGAGTTTTCGTCGGGACGGCTTATCAACGTGGACATGGAATTGGCAGTTTTCTCGGAGGATTATTCAGGAAGGTACTTCCTTACCTAAGTAGAGGAATGCGCGCGGTCGGTAAAGAAGCTTTACGCACGGGTATCAATGTGATGGAAGATGTCGAAAATAATATACCGATTAAGGACGCGATCAAAACGCGCTTCAAGGAATCGAGTAAAAATCTTAAGAGAAAAGCCAGAGAAAAGATAAGCAGCATGATGAAGGGTTCGGGGTATAAAGTACCAGCGAAAATTCCAGCGTTTCAGTTTCCCTTTGGCAGCCACGTCAGTCGCGTCGCGGAACGTAAACGTCGTCGTCCTCCAACAGTCAAAAGAAAATCGACAAAAAGCCAGAAGAAGAAGAAGAAGAAGAAAAAAACAATCAAAAAAACAACGAAGAAAAAGAAAGTTCGCGCAGTAGGTAGAAAAACTAAAAAACCGGCCACTACGAGCAAACGTCGTCGTAGCGACAAGAAACGCAGTGTATCCGACATATTCTCTTAATCGGCGCGCAAACCAAGAATTCAAGGAGAGGAAGAGGATAACTAAGTATGTCCTTTCTTCATACACACTCGAGCGAGTGTTTAAAGAGCGAACTCGATCTCTTCTCCTTACCTCCCACTCAAACCAGTATCGAGAGCTCGCAATGGATCTATTACAAACCCGTAACTTCGCTCGCGGACGACGCGCCTATAGAATTCGTCATACCCGGTCACGGGGAAGACTACCTGGATCTCACGCACACCATGTTGAGTCTTCGCGTACGCATAGATTATACACCAATGGCAGGAGCCGGAGGAAGTACAACCAGCGCCAACGTGAACAAAGTAGGCCCTGTAAATCACTTGCTACATTCCATGTTCAACCAAATCGACGTATATTTCAATCAAAAGCTCGTTTCACCGCCAAACAACGCTTACGCGTACCGCGCTTACATCGAGGCGTTGTTAAATTATTCTTCACCCGCAAAAACTTCCCATCTGACCTCTTGTCTCTGGGACGCGGATACCCCCGGTCTCATGGACGCGCTCCTAGACTCGGAAACACCAAATCCGGCTCTCGTGAGACGCGCTCGGTACATTCACGAAGGACACGCGCTAGATCTCATAGGGCATCTTCACTGCGACGTTTTCAATCAAGATAAATTCTTAATTAACGGTGTGGAAGTTAGAATGAGACTCGTTTGCTCGAAAGATGCGTTTTGTCTTATGGAAAGTAATTTGACATCAAAAATACACATTCTAGACGCCAGTCTACTCGTGAGAAGAGCAAAAATAAGCCCCGGCGTGTTACTCGCACATGCGAGAATGCTGAGTAAAACTACTGCCAAATATCCTCTTACAAGAGTCGAGGTTAAAACATTTACGATTCACGCGGGGCTCGTAGGAGAATCGATTGATAACGTAATACTCGGTCAACTACCGAAACGCGTAATAATCGGTTTTGTCGATGACAAAGCGTTTAACGGCGATAGAAAATTAAACCCGTTTAATTTCAGAAACAACGGTATAAATTTCTTTTCGCTGTACGCCGATGGTATACAAATTCCAAGTAGACC
This sequence comes from Harpagoxenus sublaevis, assembly GCA_030770355.1. Taxonomy (NCBI): domain Eukaryota; kingdom Metazoa; phylum Arthropoda; class Insecta; order Hymenoptera; family Formicidae; genus Harpagoxenus; species Harpagoxenus sublaevis. The sequence goes on from JASTWR010002227.1 coordinate 5,040, forward strand.
GCTACAACCAAGCTTCTCGAACGACGAGCCACTCTACGTCGAAGCTTATCACACTCTCTTCTCGGGGACTGGTATTCATTTCTTGAACAAGGGTAATTCTATAAGCAGAGAGAATTACGGCAGTGGATTCACACTTTTCGCCTTCGATCTTACGCCCGACTTATCCGCCAATTGCGCCGGACATTGGAATCTCGTGAAACATGGCAGTTTACGATTAAAAGTACGATTTGAAAGGGCGCTTACCGCGACCGTTAATTGTATTGTTTACGCCGAGTTTGATAACGTTCTAGAAATCGACTCCTCTCGTCAAATCATCGTCGATTTTACCGGTTAGTCTTTCCAATGTCGACGAATCATATCCCACATCAGCTCCTATACACATTATTTTTACCCCCACTACATATTTTCCTAAAATCCTGCGTAAAGTCACGAAAAGAGATTCAAAGAGAGATTCAGTTTCGTTCGAGACACGGACGTCGTCACATCGATTGAAGAATTAAGAGTGCATTTTGGACCATGGATATAGTCATAGATATACAAGTTTTCCGCGATGTCGAGGAAAAGTTTATTCCAAAAGAAGTCGCAGTTGTCGCGGTTAACGCACCGATTATCGGACACTGGATTATGTCCCCGCCCTACCCATTTTACAATTTACCTGAAAAGTCAAGACGAGACAACACCTGGCTTTCGCGAAATTATCATGGAATCGAGTGGTTCGACGGTGAAACCGATCTCAAATGCGTCGAGCTACGACTACGTGAAATTACGCGACAAGTACGTTACATCTACTGCAGGGGTGCAGAAAAGGCTCGTTACTTGACTCCAGTAATCTCCAGAAACATATATAATCTGCAAGAAATTTTTCCACCGTTCAAATGTTTACCGGAAGACAGAGAGTGCAGACAACGTTGCTCTCATCACGAATTTCAAGTTTGGAATACAGGCAAACCTATTTGTGCGCTACGTAACGCTTTCAAATTGAAACGCTGGCTAATAGAACAAGACGACGGTGGAAGTAGCAGCAGCAGCAGCAGCAACGATACTAGTATTTCTCATGAAAACTTGAACGCAAGCGTCGAAGAAAAGAAAACCGACAGTGGTGTCCCTTATACAAATAAAATTCTCGACGATATAATTCGCAATATCGAGGCGTGGCAAAAGAAGAATAACGCGGCAAAAGAAGAAGAAAAGAATCGCACAGACGACAGAGAAAAAGAAGAAGCAAAAGAGTATTATATAATAGACGGCGTACAAAAAGAATACAACTTTAATAACACCCCGATACGTCCGACATCAACCGTGAACACTAGTGCGACAACGAAGAAAGAGGTAAACTCCGAAATTATACAAATCATTTCTTACACGCGTAAAAATGAACTCGCTGAAAATATTACAACGTTGCAACAGCTCAGTGTCAGATATGCGGGAGTCTATCCTGCCGACAGACTGCCGAGGGTGTGGACGAGGTCGACTGCCATCGTCGCTAACACGGACGATCACGATCGGCCTGGTCAACATTGGGTCGCCTTCTACATCGATGAGCAAGGAGCGGGAACTTATTTCGACAGCTATGGACTACCGCCCTTAGACTCCAGATTCCTCTTACGCCTTTGTCGAAATTCTACCACGCATCGTTGGAACACCACGACGCTACAAGGAGCGCTCTCTAAAACTTGCGGACAATACTGCTGCGTATTTTTATATTTCATGTTTATCGGTTATAACCTTAATCAGTTTCTCAATCTGTTTACCGTCAATTGTGAACGTAATGATCAGTTGATCGTAAAATTATTCCGTACCATTTTTCTTCATAATAAAAACGTGTGCGCTAAAAACCACGCTAAATGTTGTAATGTCCAAACGTGTACTTTTAAGAATAATTAAAAAAATACTTATTTTTTCGTACCATTGTATTATTTTATGTAATAAACATTTTTGTAACTTTAGTTCCCGTCTATTTCTCTTTATTCCCTTTTTTCTTACATTTCAGGAATAGACACGTCACAGAACGAACCTGTTTGTTCCTGTTTTTCTCTCATCTTACCAAGTCATAAACCCTCCGCTAAAAAAAAAAGATCAGTTGCGGCTCACAGCAGTGCGACCTGTGCTTGCCGCTCCGTACAGACTTCCCCCCCTCCTCCCTTTCAAAGAAACCACTTTCAACCACGTGCCTCGCAACGCGAAGAGAAGCAAACATGTCCATTCCTATTTCTCCCCCCTTCCTCTCGTGGTCACTTTGGAAATCTCTCTTCGACCTCCGCCATATTGACGTGCTGCCTCAACGTCGTCCACTACGTGCTACTCCAAAATTCCGCCATCTTTGCCGCGCGACCCTAACTCCGTCCACCACGTGCTAACCAAAAATTCCGCCATCTTTGAGCGTCGTCCACCACGTGCTACCCCCAAAATGCCCCCAGACAGGTTAGGGGGAAAGCCAATCAGAACCCTGGGAAGCCATGGCTCTCCAATCAAAACGCGCAATTTAATTAACAATTACCCCCTCCCCTTCTTGCGTCAGCCAATCAGAGCCCCCAGACGTCACGTGGTCAGACCGTCTGGCCACGCCCCCGGCGCCGGAGGGGCGGTGGTGGGGGTTTGTTTTGACGGGCCATGGCTTCCTACATACTACTCAGAATGTTCTAAAATGTCGAAAAATTGCATTTTAAAAAAATGTGCGTATGTGTGTGTGTGTGTGTGTGTGTATGTGCAGATTTGATATCTGTGGTTGCTCTAACTTTCGCAAATATTGAGATATCGGGGTGTTTTTTTTTTAATTGATAGAGCATCATTCAAGGAAGGTTGGTATTGAATTTGGCAATGATCGGTAAAGGGGTTCTTTTTAAAAGAATAAAACAACCTGATTCCCGATGCTCGGATCTTAGCTCGCGGCTGGTCAGGGTCGAGAAAGAGGCGCGGAGGAAGAGACGAGTTAACGGTAGTTTATAGTTTACTGAAAGTTTATTATAAACTCTGAGATGTTTGTATTTACAATATGGAAATGAGGCGACAGCCTCGGTATCGCTTTTACAATTTATAGAAATGTCGCGTTGTTGTTACAGGTGTGAGTTTGCGTTATAATTTGCGCGTGAGGTGGTCGCAAGGCGATGCGCGATAGTTTCCCGGATTCACGGGATCGGCCTACGGCGGTAGCTGATGGGACGCTCTGTGTGTTGCGATCGATGGGCGCGGTCGATGGCCCGCGTGGGGCGTCGCGAATAGTAACAGTAGCGCGGTCGATGGCCCGCGTGGGGCGGCGCGAGAAGACAAGTAACGCGTATAAGTAGGCGGCGCTCAATTTATACAATTCGGGTAAACACCTGAGAGTGGCGCGAAGCGTGTGCGGCACGCTGGGCGATTAGGCGTATGCTATGTTAGCGCGAGGCGGATACAGTACGTGGGCTGTACGGACGAGCGCGTTGTAATGGCGTGTGGATACGCGACGCGAGGATTCCGACAGGATGTCAGGATGCTGCGTGCAATCGGGAACTCCCGACTGGGAGGAGTACTCTCCTCCGCAGTACACGTAGACGGCAACCGGGGACACCCGGCAGGACAGAGCACGCTCTGTCCGGTGCACGTCAAGGAAAAGACCACGGCCGGGTACGCCCGGCGTACAGAGAACGCTCTTGTACGAAACGTGGACTTTACGTGTGGAAGGACGGTGGTACCGGTTACCGAGAACTCTCGGAAGAGACGAGTACGCTCAACCTCGCCGGTACGACCGGAAACTTCAGGACAGCGGTGTCGGCGTACAGGAACTCCCGAATAGAGACTGAGTACTCTCAACCTCGTCGACAAAGCTGGTGATTTGCAAGGATCAGGATCGGGAATGGAAGTCGTGAGCAGCGGACAGGTCTGGTCGGATTGCTGGCTCACGACGGAGTCTTCTAATTAGGCGAAATCGTCGCCTTTTTATACCCTCTGGGTTTGTTATTTCGGTAGCGGGGGGTAGCGCTGACGCGGAGCCGCACGTGGCGGGGACGTCGGGCCGGAGTAGGGGTGCCGAGCGCTCCGGCGTCGCGAACGCGCTCGATACTGTTCGGGCGCGTACGGATATCGATCCGTTTGTCCCGAATCGATATCCGGCGGCGAGTGCGCCGACTTTAATCGTTTTAAAAATATGTGGGGGCATTCCACCCCCGTTCTTCGCCCGACAGATGGTCGGTCGGGCGGCTCGGCTGGTGGACGGCCGGAACGATGCATTCTCAGGGGTGCATCGTTACAAGAATTTTTGAATTTCTTTAGAAATGTCCGTGGTTGCTTTAACTTCCGCAAATATTGAGATATCGGGTTGTTTTTTTTTTTTTTAATCGATAGAGTATCATTCAAGAAAGGTTGGTATTAAATTTGGCGATAATCGGTAAAGGGGTTCTTTTTAAAAAAAGTTTTGAATTTTTATAGAAATGTCCGTGGTTGCTTTAACTTCCGCAAATATTGAGATATTGGGTTGTTTTTTTTTAATCGATAGAGTATCATTTAAGGAAGGTTGGTATTAAATTTGGCGATGATCGGTAAAGGGGTTCTTTTTAAAAGAATTTTTGAATTTTTATAGAAATGTCCGTGGTTGCTTTAACTTCCGCAAATATTGAGATATTGGGTTGTTTTTTTTTAATCGATAGAGTATCATTCAAGGAAGGTTGGTATTAAATTTGGCGATGATCGGTAAAGGGGTGCTTTTAAAAAAAAATTGAGTTTTTTTTAGAAATGTTCGTGGTTGCATTAACTTCAGCAAATATCGAGATATCGGGCCGATTTTTCTTTTAATCAATAAAGTATCATTTAAGAGAGGTTGATATTGAATTTGGCGATAATCGGTAAAAGGGTTCTTTTTTTTTTATTTTTAATTTTTTTAGAAATGTCTTTGGTTGCTCTAACTTATGCAAATATTGAGATATAGGGCTAAATTTTTTTTTAATCACGATTTTATCAACGATCAGTGTTTCGCAAAAGGGCGGTCTTTTGCAAAAGGGCTAGTCTTTTTGCAAAAGGGCTAATTTTTTTATTGCAGTTAGAACATCTCGTCTTAATAATTAAGACTTCAAAAAATGATTTTTTAGGATAGTAAAAAAAGTGAGCAAGTAGAAACTTGCACATTGCTTCCTCATACTTTTAAAGTGTGCAAGTAGAAACTTGCACATTGTTTCCTCATAATTTTTAAGTGTGCAAGTAAAAACTTGCACATTGCTTTGTCATAGTTTTTAAGTGAGCAAGTAGAAACTTGTACATTGCTTTGTCATATTTTTTAAATGAGCAAGTAGAAACTTGCACATTGCTTTCTCATAGTTTTTAAGTATACAAATTAGAAATTTGCACGTTACATTCTCACAATTTTTAATTATGCAAATTATAAATTTGCATATTGCTTAATCAACATTTTATTTTGCTCATAAAGCTTTCTCTATGAGGAAGCTAAATTGAAATATCCACTAATAATTATACATCAAAGAAAAAATTTGGCTTCCTCATAGAGGAAGCTTTATGAGCGAAATAAAATGTTGATTAAGCAATATGCAAATTTATAATTTGCATACTTAAAAATTGTGAGGATGTAATGTGCAAATTTCTAATTTGTATACTTAAAAACTATGAGAAAGCAATGTGCAAGTTTCTACTTGCTCATTTAAAAAATATGACAAAGCAATGTACAAGTTTCTACTTGCTTACTTAAAAACTATGACAAAGCAATGTTCAAGTTTCTACTTGCACACTTAAAAATTATGAGGAAGCAATGTGCAAGTTTCTACTTGCACACTTTAAAACTATGAGAAAGAAATGTGCAAGTTTCTACTTGCACACTTTAAAACTATGAGGAAGCAATGTGCAAGTTTCTACTTGCACACTTAAAAACTATGACAAAGCAATGTGCAAGTTTCTACTTGCACACTTAAAAATTATGAGGAAACAATGTGCAAGTTTCTACTTGCACACTTTAAAACTATGAGAAAGAAATGTGCAAGTTTCTACTTGCACACTTAAAAACTATGAGGAAGCAATGTGCAAGTTTCTACTTGCACACTTAAAAACTATGACAAAGCAATGAGCAAGTTTCTACTTGCACACTTAAAAATTATGAGGAAGCAATGTGCAAGTTTCTACTTGCACACTTAAAAACTATGAGGAAGAAATGTGCAAGTTTCTACTTGCTCCTTTAAAAAATATGACAAAGCAATGTGCAAGTTTCTACTTGCACACTTAAAAACTATGACAAAGCAATGTGCAAGTTTCTACTTGCACACTTAAAAATTATGAGGAAGCAATGTGCAAGTTTCTACTTGCACACTTTAAAACAATGAGGAAGCAATGTGCAAGTTTCTACTTGTACACTTTTATTTATTTTCAGCCTTCCGAACCATTCAAACAGTCAAAATTCAAAATTACCTTTTTTACGGACCACTCTAATATATATATATATATATATATATATATATATATATATATTTATATATATATTTAATTAGAACAAATTGTGCATTGCATGACATTGTTACTGTATAAAAACAATTTCAATCTTGAATGTGTTAACAATGTCATGCAATGCACAATTTGTTTTAATTAAATGATTATTTCTATAACAATCATACCTTATTCGAGTTTGCGAATGGTCTCTCTGAGATCCTCAAATTGCGGCGTGCCTTTGAAATATCTTTTATTCTTTCCGGGATGATAAGCCTCCTGAAAAATTTAATTACTTAACTAAATAATATTCTTTCTCTTTTACAGTAACTATAAAAATTATTACCTGTTGTTGAAATACGTCGGACAGTAGTTCACCTCGATAAACTATACAGTAAATGCATTGGAAACGACATTTACCGTGTACATCCATCAAGTGCCTTGGCATGTAAACTTTGTCTCTCGGCACTTCATAGCAATATGCGCATTTCTTATAATCTTTCTTCTCGTTCTTGACATGATGATCATAATGCTCGAGGTACTCTGAGATTCTGCTGGTGGTGTAAATGCAATCTCAAGCCATACATTTGTAAAAATAAGTCAGCTTTGTCTCCTCCAGCATCGCCGTATATGCCTCCGCAGATTTTGTAATGATGGAGATCTTCATCTTTTCATTATTGTCATTCACCTGGAAATAGCGTAATAATAAAAAAAATGTTATAATAATAACAGACTAACAAGAAAATCCACGGAGGTGTCCTCCTCCGATTTTGATAAGCTTTTAATATGTTGTTGTCTAGACAAAAATAAAAGACACGTATTTTTTTATACGTGTCCATACATATGAAAAACCCCTTCGGAAAAAATCAGTTTTTCTCTTTCGGACCGAATATCTCCGAAACTATAAGAGATAGAAAAATTTTCCAAAATGGAAATTAAATGGCTTGAAAAGTATTTTGAAATGGAAATTTTTCTATCTCTTATAATTTCGGAGATATTTGGCCTAAAAGAAAGAAACCGATTTTTTCGAAGGGGTGCTTTATCCCCTAAACATGCGTATGGGCACGTATAAAAAAATACGTATCCCTTATTTTTGTCTTAACAACATAATAAAAAAAATTATTGTAATTATAAATTACATACAATAAGACTTTCATCGGGATCGTGTTTTGTGAGGTTAAACACGTTTTCAAAGTTCAAAAACGAGCACTTTTCTTCTGCGTCTGTTTGCGTGTGTCTATTCGATTGAGCTCCATCCTGCCGGGTAGACAGCATGTCGCCGCTTAATCGTCTGCACCTAATAAATTCTTTTTTCTTACTTTTCATGACGCCGGTGTCGACGTTTCCTTTACGTTCTTCCTTGATCGTTGTCAGTAACTGGTCCCGCGACAAAGACGCGTTTATGTTCGAAGTCACCTTCTCCGTTGTATATATTTCTCATCCGTCGAAAATAACAATTAAGGTATTATAACACTGTTCATCGGACAGAGAGAGAGAGAGAGAGAGAGAGAGAGAGAGAGAGAGAGAGAGAGAGAGAGAGAGAGAGAGAGAGAGAGAGAGAGAGAGAGAGAGAGAGAGAGAGAGAGAGAGAGAGAGAGAGAGAGAGAGAGAGAGAATTTGAGTTTGAGTTTGAGTTTATTTGTTATGCCATAGTCAAGACTTTAGGCAAAGGTTGAATGATACAGGGATATACATGAAGTAAACAAGAGTGAAATAAGACAAAAGTTGGAGTAAGTATGAAATAGAAAGACGCAATAACTATGATAAAAAAGTGAGCAAAAGCAGAAATAATGAAGATAATGAAGACTAAATTGCAAGGTAAAAGCATTATTTCCACCAAAGCCAATGCGTCACAACCAAATTTCGCTGAAAAAGTATGAGTGACTGAAACAATGCTGAGGAATTAGAAAGGGCTGTTTTATTGGAGTCATGTGTTATGCAGGATCCTTTGATCTATTATTGACTCACTGAAGTCACTACGTTTCTACTAGACGGAAATCGGCCCACTGACCCAAATATGATCCTTCTTTTAACTCCTATGATTGTCTTCCACATGCGAAAGCAACAAGATCTCAAATGCTATATGATTATCATAAATAGTAAATGTCATAAATGTCAAAATTCATTGTGTTCCCTACTCCAAAAAACTTCTTTGGCTGCCATGACTGCTTTCTTCATGGTGTCCAAGCCAACGAATTCGCACGGTCTTCTCAGCTCTTACACGGTGCAGCGTTCACGTAAAATCTAAAGAAATAATTTCATATAAAAAAGAAAATGGCAAATCGTGCATGCGTTAAGTATTTTGTCGAGGTGGTCCACCCAGTATATGGGGTATGGTATATAGTGATTATTGTGCAAAAATTTTCATGTGAGAAACATAACTTATAGTGTGTTTTTTATTTTCAGTGACTATGGGTTGACAACGAACCCATTCGAGAAGTACAATTGTATGACTATACTGTATACTGTTCGTATACGGATAGATCGCCGTAATCAGGTAATAATTGGCATACATATAATTAATTTTTAACATTAAATATTTATGTTTAATGTGTATTTTTCCAGGGATGGCAAAGGGAGGAGGATATTCGGATTTGACATCATTCGAATCATTTTCACTCCCAGCAAGTGAGATTAGACAGACGCGAGGAACGCAGGCGAAACGACGAGTTCGGCTAGAGCGCCATCAATTATTCCTTCTGAATGTTTTATTTAATAAAAAAAATTGAAAAATAAATATGTTCATATTTTTATTATAACATGTAAAAAGTAGATTTATTATCCTTCATACCTATATTCCATATTCCAGTTAAGAATTACAGAATAAAAATTATAGAATAAGATTTATACAGGGTGATTCAAAATAAGTATATTGTCACATTCTTGACGCGTTTCTAAGACGATTGTTTCTCTACAAAAAATTTCCCGAAGCTTAGTTTTTATTTTTTTAAATTAAAAAATTTTTTATTTTTTTAATTTTTTAAAAATAAAGCCAGTAAAATTTATGGGCAGTATACCCGGAACTACGAGTTATTAAAGTAAATAATTACCTTATCACATGTACAGGAGGTAGGCAAGGCAAGGGCGACGCGACTCACCGTCGCGAGCGTTATGTGAGGCCAAGTGAAGCACCTGCTGCGATCAGCTGATTGTTGCACACGAGAATAGACACATTTTTCATCCTTTTCTCTCTCATTCACTCAATTCGTCACTTACTCACTCACGTTCACTGACTCAAAGAAAGAATCGTAACATACGCAGCAGCGCAACACACAACAAACGTTCCAGCTCTGGAGGGAGTACACCGGAGTGCACACCAAGGTCACCGAGTGCAACACAACAATAACATAACCAAAAATCGGTCGACTGCTTGCTGAGTAAATCGCAACTCGTCGCGTCGCGTAAAAGAGTTACGGGGTGGTCTCGCTCCGCGTGTACTTGGCGCGAGACACTACCGTTACCGTAGGTTTGTTTGTGCTGCTTGCACTCGTTGCACTTATGTTCTGGTGAGTTTTCTAGTAAATCTAGCGAGTGTAGCGATTCCACGAGTTAATTGTAATTTCAACTCAAACGACAAAGTGCAGAATTGTCGAAATCAGTCGAAATGGCAGATCCACGTAAAATATTAAATTTGTTAGATATTTCAGATGACTATGAAGAATTAGAATTACCTGTATTAATTCCTCCTATTTTACCTTATCCACGATATGAAGAACGATATGGTAAGCGTAAAAAATATTTACTTCTAAACTGTAAAACGGGACAGCTACATATGTGATATAAAAGTTATTGAAAAATTAATTTATATTGTATATAAATTACAGCTAATGAACTACTACATTTGATTAAAGTTGTAATAAATAATATGGAACGTGTACATCATAATAAAATAAATAATTATATTGAAGACATTGTCAGAGGTTATATTCACCGAGATTTTATCATGCATTTTCGCTTATCACGTGCAATAGTATACGAACTTACAATTAGTAGGGAGAGTATCCCGGTTCCGACCCATAGGGCAATGAGGGGGGGTGAGGGGCGGGGGGGGGGGGTAACCGAGGGCGAGGTGGACGACGGCACAGGCGGCGTCTCATATTACAAAGGAGGGTGAGGGGTGTTGACGTGACGCGGGGGAGGGGTGCCGCGTTAGAGTCGCGTAGGGTCCGCGCGGGGGAGGGGTGTCGCGTAAGGCCCGCGCGGGGGAGGTGTACCGCGTTAGGGGTAGGGCCCGCCGCGCCGCCGCCGCCGCGCCGCCGCCGCCGCGCCGCCGCCCGCCCGCGCCGCCTGCGCCGCCCGCGCCGCCCGCGTTCGCGCTCGCTCGTTCTTACCTTAATTTGGGGGGGGGGATGCCCGTGTCCGCGCCCGACGGGGTGACGCTCGAGCTGCAATCTTTGCAGCAGTCGTCTTATCCCCTCAGCGCGGCCTAGGCCACCACCTTGACCTTGACCAGCATTACCGCCACCTTGACCAGCATTACCGCCACCACCGCGGCCTCGACCGTGTCCACCACCACCACCACCACCACCACCACCACCACCACCACCACCACCACCACCACCACCACCACCGCCACCAAGATCACGGCCACGACCACGACCAACTGCCTGCGGGACCCCTATTACAAGCAAGCGGGCAATCTCACTAAGAAGGGCGCGATGGCCGAAATGACCCCAACCACGGCCAGCGACTCAAAACGGGGGTCGCAGGCCTGCCGCAACCAACCGTGTGACGAGTTCGTCATTGTCGGGGTCGTTGGCCGCAATGCGTCCCGGGCGTCGCACTAACGTACGTTCGTAATGTTCTAGATCCCGAACGTACGTTAGCGCTCGGATATGAACGTCTATGCCCCGTGGTGGTAACAAGTCCACTTGTGGTTGTGGCTCTTCTATGAATTGTTCGGCCTCTGGCGGCACCCCGAAGAACGGGACAATCTCGGGGTCCGACCCCGTGCCCATACGAGGTGCCATAACGTTTTTTTTCGCACCTTGTAATAATCCACTGCTATCACACCCCTCAGTTTAGGCAACGGCCGCGACAACTCTCCCGATAATAATAATATTCAGCGCCGGGTACTCCAGCGGGTACTACGTAATTACGTCTCCTATCAAGTACCTGTTCTTAATCGTATCGCAACACGATCAAGAAACATACTTTATACTTTATAGGAGAGGTAATTACGTACATGACACCCGCGGCTCAGACCCTCGACACACACACTATCACACTCACAAAAACTGACAAAAAAAACTGTCACCGCGAACGACTTGCGTATATAACCGGCGAGCGACTGTTGCAGACTGAGGCGTAACTGCTGCAAGAAACCCGCTAGAACGCTCGCTCGATCTGTAAATACGAGACACCATAACCGAATGGCGCCGTGATTTTTTCTACGAAGAGTCAAATATCGTAGTTTAGGATGGGCATATCGGTTCATCTTTCACGCTTGTAAACAAAGCACCACAGAAGCGAGCGAGCGCCGATGTTCAGGTGAACGTTGCGTATATCGCTCGAGTGGAAAATAAAGTCATACATCGTGACCTGAAGAAAGGCTTTATTTTTCTGTTACATATATATTCATGCGAAGTAGATGGGAAAGGAGATATAAAATAAAACATTGTAATGTACATATATGTATAATTTATTTATTTATTTTTATAAGTTGTATAAAAAGATTCCACTTCTTTCTCGTGTTTCGACCACCAGTTAAATATTTTAAATACGTTTTGCAACGCGCAATTCTTCGTATGTTTTCCGCATCGCACAGTATTAGCGGCATCCATATTGTTCAAAGAGTCGATGTCTTCGTAATCAGCATCCAGAGTCTCGATGATCATTTTCTTTCTCGCAAAATTTTCGAGCAGATCCACCAGCCATTCGCGTTTTTGGATTCCCTTGACGTACACGAGAGTCGGCGGCGTTTCGTCGTCATTATCATCATCCTCTTCCATACCAAGCACGGCCGATGTAATTAGATGTTTCACCATGCTGTACGGCACGTTTCCGTCGTTCCATCGTAATCCATGATGATTTTTGATCAACCAGGTAGCACATGATTTGTCGGAATTCATGAGGAGATTCCACGGCATGGGGCGTTCAAAGATGTAATGCGCCAGAACGGTCCCCTTTCGCAGCACCGCCACCTCCTTCACGACAAATTTCATTCCGACGAGGAAACCTTGCAGGTCCACGAACGTTGGTACGGACATAAGATTTCTCTTTGATGCGTTACTCGAGAAGAATGACACGCAAATATGCAGACGTCTCGCGACACTTTTGATTTATACCCTGCTCCCCCCTCTTTTTTATTGTATTGGAAAAAATTTTCTTCGACGTTGCCGCGAACGCTCAGACAATTTTGCGCACCACGTTGGTCAACGGGTTGTACTGAATAACGCGATCGTGTATGATGAGACAGTACGCTGAGGTATTCGGCGGTACATTCTCCATACAATCGAATTCTATTCTGACATCAACGGTGGCATTTTTGACGGATTCGTTGAGAGCAATCGATGACCACTATTGGAGCGTATTGTAGAAAATTCGGGACATCGAGACACGGCTGGACGTGCTCGCGTCCTAAATACGCTCTACTGAAACGTGCATACATATCGTACAGAATCGCCCATCTGTTTTTACTAAAATCCAAATTCATATCATCGTACGGATAGAATTCAGAGTTTAAATAAAGTTTCACGTTGGTCAATTTGCAATGATCGAACGTTGTTATTTCTCTGGTCATAACATTCTTCCGACCCGTCTGCAGAGCAAAGATGACGTATCGCGGTTTTTCGAGCTGAGTCGCGGTCTTGATAGCCCACGAGTGCTTGGTCGTGTTTTGCAACAGGGGATACTCGTACAGATCCCACGAACGGAAACTCATATTCAGATATCGTCCGTTTTCCAAGGCGCGCAGCATCGACAGTTTGTTGATCTCGTTCAGCAACACGTGAGGCATTCGCCATTGTATCTTGAGTACGTTGATAGCAGGATTCAACGTCGGATTTCCCACTAGGGAATTGTTATCATTGCGCGATCGTATCAAGATCAATTCATGACGCGCGTTGATCACCACGCGTTTGTAATCCTCGCAAAATCCCTGTAGCATGCTGAGCGGTACGTGAAAAGTAAAGTTTCTTCGCGTAGAAGTGATGTCAGCGTTATTGAGCATATCCCAGCCAGCGTTTTTCAGAATCGTACTCGCGCCCAAAGACAGCGACGCGTAATTCTTGAGCGTTGTTGTTATTCCTACGTTTTTGTTACGATCAATCTCCACACCGTCGAGTTCGTATCGAATCTCATCGAACAAGAATGCGACGGCATTATTCGCCAATACCACGTTATCGGGTTCACCGTCTACTCTGTTCATCGCCAATATTCCTTCGACGTAGAGAAAACATTCGCACGGCAACGTATACAGATCCTGCTGTTGTATGGGTATTCGTATCTCATCGCTATACTCGAACGTTGTGTTGGCGTACGCGTTGTACGTGTGAGTCTCGATCTTGACGATGCGATCGTCAAAGACCGGCTCGCTTCCAATGTTAAGGATATCGGTCATGATTCCTCAGATATTTCGCACCGCGAATCCCAAAGATTGTAAGAATTTAACGTTCGACGCTGTGAGTTTCTTTCTCGTATTTGTAGCGTAGCCTAACGCTGGTGATGACAATGATCGAACGATATCGTTGACCGCTACCGTAGTGTAAATAGTGTTATCTCTCGTGTGCTCCGAGTCGTTCAACACGAGCATCTCATATATGTCGCGCACACTCACGCGCGTTATCGCTGTCGCCGTCGTACGTGCAATCTGACGGTGATCTCTTCGCCTCGAAAGTCGAGCAATCGTCCGTCCTGATCCACGATGCGTACCGTTAAATCAGTAATGCTCCGTGCGATGATTGGCAGGTAAATGATCTGCGCCGGTGTTTCCGATATCTTATATCCTGGTGGCACGCTCGGAGAAAATTCGTGTATCGTGTGAACGGGTTTGCCGTTGCTGTACGCACCCGCGGTCACGTTACACTCTACGCGGATATTGTTTATATTGATGATATTAATCGGTAGGTCCGATCGGTGCCATTTTCCAGGCTGCAATATACGCTTCGACGAGAATCCCAGCAGTGATCCAATATTGTTTGGTTTGCTAAAGTTTACTCTGAAAGCGCAATTGATCTCACTTTTCATCGTGTTGTAATTAGCACGGAGCACTATCGGATATTTTACAGCCTCATCATCCTCGTACTCCGCGTTGTCATCATCGCCCTCGTCGCCATTCGCGCGAGCGGCCTCCTCTTGCGCGATATCTACGACCGATGTACGATTGCTGATGGAAGGAGCTACGCGTCGCGGGCGTTTCCGTGAAACAGCGCGTTTCAAAAACTCGTGTATCGCTCCTATCTCGTACGATCCCTCGGGTATCGTAATTTCCGTGTCATCCTCTTCGAAGTAAAATTTATTATTCGAAGAATTCACGTTTGGTATCGTGTGATAAGTCTCAAAAACCGTTAGACCGAGCTCATAGTCACCGTCGCTCAAATCTACGGCGGGAAAGTAGGGCACCGCGAGGATGCTGCTCTTCCCGGTCAGCGTGAATGTCATAGACATGTCGGGAAAACCGTTCGACTAACACTGAGTCTCCACGGCGCACCGTCAGTTCTTAAATTTACGCCGTTCGTCGTCTATTGTCAGGAGAAATCGCGGGCACGCTTGTCCGCAGATGTTCTGATCATATGTTTGAACGGGCGTGCGATTGTACTCTATCTTCATCACGCTCGGTCCGAAATATCGCACCAACTCTTTCGGCGGTCGAAGATTACCGAAACTGTCAAAATACATCGCGCGGTTTCCCCTCTTTGCGTACGCTACCCAGTGAGTACCGGAGCCCGCTGTATCATCCAAATTTACAATACCGCTCTCGTTTAGGCGTACACCGCCGATTGGTAACGAGTCACGCATGAAAACACCCCTGAAGAACGGTACGCGCATGTGTTTCGCCAGTCGATTCAATTGTACGTTAGTCGTAATACCCGTGGGCATTTTTAACGTCTCTTTGACGTTTTTTTTTTTTTAATATTTTCTCTCCTCTTCGACGCAACTCCCCGTCCGCGTTTGTACGGAGCGAGATAAAGTCCGCGGCCTTCCATGGCGCGATTGTGACGTTGCATCTCTTCCAGCTGACGTCGCGCGGTTTTGCGAGCGTTCACGGCCGTTGCGATCCCGGCCGCCCCGCCGGCCAGGGAACCGAGAACTCCCAGCAACGGTAGAAGCGGCAATACACCGCCTCGTTTCGCCGTCGGAAGTATCCGTTTTTTCGACGCTCTCCTCTTCTTCTTTTTCACGGTTCGCAAACCCATTCCTAGCTTCGTCTTTGCTTTCATAGCAGCCCAGACGGCTGTAGCGGCACCTCTCTCTCCGAGAGCCGAATCTCTCGCGATGACACGTCCTAGCGCCTTGTCGGCGAGTACCTTGTCCGCCGCGTGTCTCCCGGTGAGATCTTTGTTACGCGAATACGCTATGTCGTGCTCGCGACACGCCGCGTCCAATGGATTTACACCCGGATCGCCTCTGGCTAATTGCTCCTTCAGCCGAGTGCCCGGACCGCAAAACTGATAGCCGGGAATGTGCAATTCGATCGGAAGTGAGCTTATCGCGCGGTTGAAGAGACCTTTGCCTATTTTTTTCGCTGGCATTCGCCGCAATTTTTTATCAACGGTGCCGGACCGTCGATGTGCGTTCGATGATGCGGTAAATTATAATGTTCTAAGCACCGACGATATTGCTGAACCTCCGAATCCACCTTTATATGTTCCGGAAGCCTGTCCCACACGTGGTGGACGTAATCGCCACACAATTGCAACAGAACAGCCTTTGGTACAAATTGTAGCTGCTCGGCGCTGAAATTGCGAATATCGGAAGGTCTTGATAACAGAACGAACATTTTTCTGCTACTGAGCGATGCGCGGTTTCGCGCACCTATAAATAGGCGCTCGATCCAGCCCTCCGGTCAGCAGTGCAAAAAATGAGATTCGTGCGAAAACCGCAGGCGATTCGCGTGACGAACTGCGACGATAGATCACGGTCGATGGGGGGCAACGCGGAGAAGCGCAAGCACGGTACGATGCTACCGGCCACTATACGCGCCATCATTTGCGGTCCCTCGAATTGCGGTAAAACCAACGTTCTGATAAGCTTGTTGGAAAGCCCGCACGGTGTACGTTTCGAGAACGTGTACGTTTACTCAAAGTCGCTTCAGCAACCGAAATATCGATATCTGGAGAATTTATTGACGTCGATCGACGAAATCGGCTACTTTACGTTCTCCAACAACAGTGACGTCATTCCACCGAGCGATGCGTGTTCAAACTCGATATTCGTTTTCGATGACGTGGCATGCGACAAGCAAGACACCGTGAGAGAGTATTTTTCAATGGGTAGGCACTCGAACGTCGACTGATTTTATCTCTGTCAGACGTACGCGAAAATACCTAAACATCTGATACGCGACAACGCGAACCTGCTGATCCTGTTCAAACAGGATGGTACCAATCTGAAACACGTGTACAACGATCACGTGAATACCGACATGTCGTACGATGAATTCAGCGCGCTGTGCAGCGAATGTTGGCAGCGCAAGTACGGATTCGTAGTGATAGACAAGGACAGCTCGCTCAACAATGGTCGATACAGAAAAGGATTTAACATGTTCGCGATACCGCAAAAGCGGTCAGTTGTCGTCGGTACCTCGTCAAGGTAAAACGTCGGAGAAAGCATCACGTATTTCCGCGATGGCTGCAATCGACAAGAGCATGGATATCCGCGAGCGCGAGAAGGTTGCGAAGAAGATTGCGAAAACGAGCGAGTCGATTCGCAAGAAACTTCGCGCTATGAAGACCGGTAGGATCGAAAAGGACATTGAGTTGGACACGCACTTTAAGCCTCTCATCGAGCCGTTGCAAAAGATCGCCGACAAATCGATCGCGGTGAAGAAAGAGGAGCCGGAGAGCGACGCTGAGATCGAAACGTTTTCCGAGGATGCAACGCCGAGAAAGAGAAAATGGTCGGATCACCCGCCGGCACCGCGTAAATCTAGCCAATCGAAACGATCGAAAGCTTTACTGGATGTACCACCGATAACCTCTACACCGATAACCTCATCTCCACCGATATCATCTCCGCCATACGTAACGGCGAGAAAAATGCAGCCTACAATAAAGTTCGAATTACCCGCAAACATGCCTGTTTTTGACCTCACGGACGACTCGGAGCTCGCGACGCCTATTCGAAAGGAGTTGGAAACGTCGGAGGGTCGAGAAGCGTTGCACGGTACCTTGGGTCCATTGAGCCAAGAGTACATCGGTGCTCTTATGAGTGTCAAGCCAAGGAGCGATATAGATACCGTGTACGGCGTTTATCTCGGCAACGATGGAATGATGCTCGGGAATAAACGTTTCAAGGCGGACAGCATGGATAACATATATATCGGCGACGTACATTACATTGGCACACGCGGTATTTACGAGTTGATCTTTAAAAACAAGCCTGATAAAAACATTTACACGGAGTAGGATATGCAAAAGTACAAGAATATTTTATTTGAGACGAGCACTCATAGAGCCAATCACGATCCTCTCGGGCGAATAAAGTCCAACAGTGGATACAAGTACATGAATATAATCCAGAAGTTGATACCGCCCGCATCCATGAAGAAACGATCCGGAAAAGGATTAATCGCGCCTCGCGCGATGACGCTGACCGACAATAAGATCGATTACGTGCACTGGGACGATCCCAACGAGCTGGTGGATCGTCTACGATTGCTCGACGCTTCGCACCACGCTGGCAACAATGCCCACGACAACGAGATCCTGTCGATCATCGAGGAACTTCGCGAAGCCGGTCTTATTATAAATTGAGCCGCGCGGCGGCGAGCCGCTCAATCAGCGTCGAAATGCCGATCAACAAATTTGGTATATTCGAGCAGAGCAGAGACGCGTCGAACGCCGTATCGTACCATCAGTGGAGTGGATTAATGAGAAATTTCGTGCGCGATAACGCTCTGTGTCGCACTGCTACGGACTTTGACGCAAATTCGCGCAAGATTTGTCGCGTGGCGCAACCGGAAGCTGACGGTGACGCGGTTAACAAACTGTACGTGGAACAGAGCGTTAAGAGTTTGAGAGACGAAGCGGAATTCGAGAAGTATCGTAAAGCGCGATTGGAGACTGAATTTGAAACGAATCTTAGACTTCTGAGAGATAGCGTTAAAATATTGAGAGATCAGTTGGAAGAAATCGAAACGAATCTGATCGCGCTCAAACGAGATACGCAAGCCGTGTTGGACGCGAACCGAGAGGCGCTCGAGGCACATATCTTTCGATCGACGAAACCTGAATAACGATGGACAGCGGCAAACGATCCGGGAAAGGTTACGAAAGGCTGCCCAATGACGACGACGACGACGAAGGGCGACGAGCGATTCAGGAACGGTCATCGAGCAGTTACAA
>JASTWR010002228.1:0-23895 GCA_030770355.1 Harpagoxenus sublaevis
CGCTTCGATTGCCGTCGCCCCGCCCAGAAATTTTGCTCGCAATGCGGCAAGGATGGCGTTCTTACCAAGGACTGCCACCCGTCGCCGGAAACGGAACCGGGACCGCGGACACGCCGGCCGCCCCCCGGTCCTCGCAGTAAAATTCACGCCCCGGCCGCACTTAACCATACGCGTAAATAACCACCCGCTCAGCGCGCTTTTAGACACCGGGTCCGAGGCGTCCTTTGCTAACGTACACACGCCCAGCTCGCACAGACTCTCGGTTTTCCGTTAACACCGGAGGAGGGGGAGGTCCAACTAGCTAACGGCCATCACATTAAACTGCCCGGTCGCGTCCGGTTGCCAATTCTCGCTGGCAAACGAATAATTTGGCATACATTCCGGATAATGCCGAATCTAAGAAGCGCGCTACTCTTCGGGAATAGACTTTTTGGCCAAGCTAGGCCACTCGATACCGGTCCCGGGACCGGGCGGACGCGCCTCATTCGACACCGGCTACCGCCACGACCGAAGGGATAGTCCCGCGCACGCCCGAAGAGGGAGACACGGCTCCAGCGATTCCTGCGGGAAGAACTACCATTGTTCGACCGAATCACCGGTCCCACTGACCGAACCGAGCATCATATTCGCGTAAAAAATAACGTACGCCCTATTAAACAACGTTACCGCCCGCGAAATCCAGCCATGCAGGCTATAATCGACACCGAGGTCGATAAAATGATAAAAGACGGAATAATTGAGCGCTCGCACAGCGCCTGGAGCTCCCCTGTCGTCGTGGTCCGCAAGAAGGACGGGGGGCATAGATTTTGCATCGACTTCCGAGCAGTTAACGACGCGACCGACCCGGATGCCTACCCTCTCCCCCAGATTAACGCGACTCTGGATAAACTACGCGGAGCAAAATATCTTACAACGCTCGATTTAAAGAACGGATATTGGCAAGTGCCCCTCACGCCGACGAGTCGACCGGTCACCGCATTCACGGTACCCGGGAAAGGGCTATTTCAATTTAAAGTCATGCCGTTCGGTCTCCACTCCGCCCCCGCGACGTTTCAGCGCCTGTTAGACAACGTTCTCGGTCCCGAACTTGAGCCTCACGTGTTTGTCTACCTCGACGATATAATTATTATAAGTGAAACCTTCGACCAGCATATACAGCTGTTACGCGAGGTATTCCGACGACTCCGCGCCGCGAATTGAAAGTTAAATCCGGATAAATGCCGTTTTTGCGTCGACCGACTACGGTACCTCGGACACGTGGTCGACCGCGAGGGACTTCGCACCGATCCGGAGAAAACGCGAGCAATCACTCGATGGGAACGTCCTCAAAGCGTAAAGGATATTCGCCGGTTCTTAGGAGTAGCCTCGTGGTATAGGCGTTTTATTAAAGATTTCGCGACCGTCGCCGCGCCTCTCACCGCGTTAACCCGGAAAAATGCTCGTTTTAACTGGGGGGAAGATGAAGACGCCGCATTCGAGCTACTAAAAACGACGCTCACCACCGCGCCGGTTCTCGCATGTCCGGATTTCTCGCGGCGTTTTATCTTGCAGACCGACGCCAGCACCTCCGGCCTCGGGGCCGTTCTCACGCAGAATTTTCCGGAGGGGGAGAGGGTAATTGCCTACGCGAGTCGAACACTAAACTCAGCCGAAAGAAATTACAGCGCGACCGAGCTCGAATGCCTTGCCGTAATTTGGGGGATCCGGCGGATGCGTGACTACCTGGAGGGATACCCATTTACGGTCATCACCGACCACCAGTCCCTCCGGTGGTTGCAAAAGCTAGACGCCCCTACCGGGAGACTAGGACGCTGGGCATTCGAGCTCCAGCAGTTCGATTTGGAGATAAAATATCGAAAGGGAAACACTGAATCGAGTCGCGGACGCTCTCTCACGCCAACCCGTGGCCGCCGCGATCACCGAACCCCCACGTTGCCGCTGGTACCAACGAACACTTCGCGCCGTGCAAAACGCCCCTCGCGACTTCCCAGACTACGATATCAGGGACGGGAAATTATTCCGCCATGTACTCCACGAACTTGATTTCAAGGAGATTCCCGCCGACGGTCAGTGGAAAGAATGCGTGGCGAAAAATATGCGACCGGAAATTCTCCGCCGAAACCACGACGCGCCTACCGCCGGACATCTCGGCATCGCGAAAACGATTCCCGCATTGCGCAATTATACTATTGGCCCGGTATGTTCAGAGAAATCGCGCATTACGTTCGAAGCTGCCCGAAGTGTCTCAGACACAAGGTCGCGCAAACCCGGCCGGCCGGTACATTACACGCGACCGCTGTTGCTCGCCCGTGGCAACACGTAACATTGGATCTCGTCGGACCCTTGCCCCGCTCGTCCGAAGGGGCATACATGGGTCCTGACGATGCAAGACCGCTTCACCAAGTGGTTAGAAATGCGCCCCCTGCGCCACGCCACCGGCCGGCGCCGTCACCGCAAACATTTCGGAGGCCGTGATACTCCGCCACGGATGCCCGGAAGTAATTCTGTCCGACAACGGGACCCAATTACGATCCGCGCAACTGGAGAAAATGCTCGCCGCACACAATGTTCGACACGCCTACACGCCGGTACACGCGCCACATTGCAACCGGTGGAGCGCACGAATCGAGTAGTCAAACCATGATCTCGCAATATGTAGATAAGAATCACCGAAATTGGGATGAACGGCTCACCGAGTTGCAATTCGCGTATAATACCGCCCGACATGAGGCCACGGGCTATACGCCCGCCTACTTGAATTTCGGCCGCGAACTCGTATCCCCGCTTAACCGCGACGCCGCCCCGAATAGCGCCGCTCCCCCACCTGATGTAAGACGCCGACACCTCGAGGAAGCCTACGAGCTTACAAGAATTCACCTCGCACGTGCTTTCCAAAGACAGCAAAAATATTATAATTTACGGCGCCGCCCGTGGACGCCGAAAATAGGGGAATGGGTGTGGAAACGCGAATATCCACTCTCCAACAAAGCCGCCGCGTTTAACGCAAAATTAGCGCCCAAGTTCCGAGGCCCCCTCGAGGTGCGACGAATCATATCCCCGGTAATCGTCGACCTACGAGATCGCGGCGGAAAGTGGATTCGGCATATCCACGTGCAAGACCTAAAGCCCGCGCCAGCCGCCCCACCAGCCGGAGAGGACGATGACACCAGCAACTCCGAAAACAGTGACGACGAGGACAACGAGAATCCCGCCGACGCCGAGGAAAATAACGACTCCGATACAGAAAGCAATAATACAAACACGGAGGACAGTGAAAATAATAATGAGACGCTCACCGAGGACGATGATGAGACTAAAGAGCGATAAATATCAACACCCCCTCCAGCTGATAAAGTTTCGAGAAACGACGATAGACTATCCGAGCCACCAGACAGAGCACCGAGAGACTCAGATAGCTAGCAACCGCCACAATGAACACACCAACGGAGAGGACTCTCGAGCAGGACATTGTCGCGGAGATTAACGCTCTGCTGGCCGAGCCAGTGGAATACGATCCAGCGAATCCGGACTTTGGCGCAACCTGGACACGGCTCTTCAAGTCCGGAACAGCAGCCGTCACCGCCGCCGTCACCGAGGCAACCGGCCAGGCACCGGCCAGGAAAAACATCCCAGTAATAGGATGCAAGATACAGCGGTCGGATCAGCAACAACAGCAAAAGCTGAGCTGGCTGACGTCGCCACCACCGCCGCTGCCGAAACGCAAGAAAATCCCGGCCAAGCCAGCGACTGCCACGGCACCAGCAACGGTCGCGTCGACCGCGTGGCCTAAGCCAGTGCTCCTTACGGCTCCGGCAATCCCACCACCAACGACCGCCACGACGACAGCCACGGCACCACAGCCCGAAAGGACACCGACGACCGGCACGAGCGAACCGACCCCGATCCTCCTGGCCAAGGGCCCAGAGCCACATCCGCCAGTCCAGGTACAGGTGGAACCCGGGCACGTCGTCCTCGTACCTCACTTCGCCGCTCACGTGTCCCGACACTACAAGGCGAGATCCAGGGGGCAACGCTGGCATATTCGGTTCAACCGAACCGGTACCGTGCGCAGTATTAAGCGTATGGAGTAAGCGCCAAATTCGCGCTTATTTGAAGAGGGGGGGTGATGTAACGATGCACCCCTGAATGTGCATCGTTCCGGCCGTCCACCAGCCGAGCCGCCCGACCGACCATCTGTCGGGCGAAGAACGGGGGCGGAATGCCCCCACATATTTTTAAACGATTAAAGTCGGCGCACTCGCCGCCGGATATCGATTCGGGACAAACGGATCGATATCCGTACGCGCCCGAACAGTATCGAGCGCGTTCGCGACGCCGGAGCGCTCGGCGCCCCTACTCCGGCCCGACATCCCCGCCACGTGCGGCTCCGCGTAAGCGATACCCCCGCTACCGAATTAACGAGCCTGGGGGGTATAAAAAGGCAACGAATTTGCCTAATTGGAAGACTCCGTCTTGAGCTAGCAATCCGACCAGACCTGTCCGCTGCTCACGACTTCCAGTCCCGATCCTGCTCCTTACAACTCACCAGCCGTATCGACGAGGTTGAGAGTACTCAGCCTTTATTCGGGAGTTCCCGTAAGCCGATACCGCTATCCTAAAGCCCCGGTCGTACCGGCGAGGTTGAGCGTACTCGTCTCTTCCGAGAGTTCTCGGTAACCGGTACCACCGTTTATCACACGCAAAGTCCACGTTTCGTACAAGAGCGTTCTCTGTACGCCGGGCGTACCCGGCCGTGGTCTTTCCCTTGACGTGCACCGGACAGAGCGTGCTCCGTCCTGCCGGGTGTTCCCGGTTGCCGTCTACGTGCACTGCGGAGGAGAGTACTCCTCCCAGTCGGGTGTTCCCGATTGCACGCAGCATCCCGACATCCTGTCAAGATCCTCGCGCCGCGTATCCATACGCCATTTCGACGCGCTCGTCCGTACAGCCCCGTGTGCTGTACCCACCTCGCGCTATTGTAATCCACGCCTAAATCGCTCCGCGTGCCGTACACGCCTCGCGCCAGTCTTAGGTATTTACGCGAATCTTGTAAACTAAGCGCCGCCTACTTACACGCGTTACTTACGCCCCACGCGGGCCATCGACCGCGCCATTTTCACTTTTCGCGACGCCCACGTGGGCCATCGATCGCGCCCATCAACCGCGACACGACGCGTCCCGTCAACTACCGCCGTAGGCCGATCCCGCAGATCCGGGAAACTACCGCGCATCACCTTGCGATCACCTCATACGCACATTATAAAGCGCATTCACATGTATAACAACCACGCGACAAATAAATTGTAAAAGCGATACCGAGGCTGTCGCCTCGTTTCATATTGTAATCTTAACAAACTCAGTTTATAATAAACTCTCCGTAAAAGTACAAAGCGCCGTTCTATCGTCTCTTCCTCCGCGCCTATTTCTCGACCCTGACCAGCCGCGAGCTAAGATCCGCGCATCGGGAAAACAGGTTGTTTTAATATAATTATTAATTATTATTGGGCAGTAAAGTACCAACAAAAAGTAGAGATATACTTCCTTGATAACAGTTAACATACATTTTTTCCCACGAAGTTGTTATGACAGATTTCCTAACCTCTCGTAAAATCATTGTGTTGTAAATACTGAGATATTACTTACATTTCAGTGGTTGTACATACATAATAAATTATAGTTATAGTTTTTACACATTTAAACTTGACTGCAAATTGTCCAAATCTATTTTTCTTGACAAAGTGTCATTGTATACATAAAAGGTATAGAACACTGTAATTAGAAATTAGAAAGTGATAAATATATGTTAAATTGATTATATTTGTCATTATTTCTGTAAGTATCCCGTATTTAAATATTTCTCAATGAGGCAAGTATACAGTTACGTTTCATTTTTAGCAATATACTAATAAATAATAGAACTTTCTTATTTTCAGTGGTACATCACATTTCTATATCTTTGCTACAAGTAGCATGGTGATTTGTGCAATACCTCTATTAATGTTGTAAAAGAAATCATTTATAAAAACAAGTTGCTGATGTTGAATTCTTAAGATTACTATCTGCTTCAAAAATTGTGTTACGGTATGTATACTCAGGAGACTGATAACATTTTTATTACAAATTATTCTGCATAAGAAATTCTTCACATTATGCTATTGATTAACATTATTAAACGTTTACTTTGTAGATAAAAAGGAAAACTGAGAGCAACATATACCATGCATCTGTAGCAGTTTGCAAAAGAGGCTTGTCATCAACCACCAAAAAAAATTCATTAACAAAGCACGAGATTTTTTTAAGCAAGAGTTTATTATTATTGTCTCCGCTATTAGAATCTTGTACAATGTTATGAAAATATCAACATCCATCCATTTACCTTTTGGTTTTTTAGAAAACCAATCTTTAGCTGTCAAAGCATGTTTGTACACTGCTATGTTCGTTACTAGCACTGAAAATGTATTATTATCTGATATGTCACCACTTTGCATTTTTGACTTGCCCATCATTGTTGTATATATGAAAGTATATCTATGTGAAATCTTAATGTTGTGACATTTAATATTTGACATTTACTATCAGAATATTTTCATAAGAAACGTGTATATATGTATTATATATAAGTAAAGATATTATTTAGTTAAACTTCTTAATTTTGTGATGTATACATGTATAATATGCCGCTGCTTTTTCTACGTAACATGTGTTAGATAATATTTTATTTTTAGTATTTGTAACTGATTGCACTAGTTCAGAGTTTATCTTTCTTTTTTCCTAATATGGAGTAAAAGAAATCATCTCTGATCTAGTGCAGCCAGTTCAGTTATAAAAAACAGACCTATAGTCAGATCTTGTCTTTAAGATCATCATGAGTTTATCGTTAGATTCTTCGTAGCGAATGAAACTGTTATATGAAGTATTAAAGCGATATAGCATGTATAAAGTGGAGTCTACAATGATAATTTAAGGCGTAAAATTTAGGTTTTAAGCCATAAGCCGTAAGAAATTGACAAATCACAGTTGAATATGAGAAGAATACTTGACTGTGATTTGTCAATTTCTTACGGTTTAAGGCTTAAAGCTTAAATTTTATGCCTTGAATTCTCATTGTAGACTCCGCTTTATACATGCTATATTGCTTTAATACTTTATATAACAGTTTTATTTGCTACGAAGAATCTGACGATGAACTTTGCATCTATTATACACTTTTACATTTTATCCCCACTGAAAACTATAACATTTTTGGTAAATATGCATATTAGGTCAAACCTCACCAATGACCTTGACCTTGACATATGTTGTCAAGGTCACCCTCCTGAGTGACCTTCAGAAGATTTTAGCCGGCGGTCATTGTTCGTTAAAAAGTTATTAACAAACAGAAAATTGAAAATATAGCAGTTCATTTGAGTATTAAAAGGCATAAACGACCTTGACCTTGATATATGTTGTCAAGGTCACCCTCCTGAGTGACCTTCAGAAGGTTTTAGCTGGCGGTCATTGTTTATTAAAAAGTTATAAACAAAAAAATTTGGTGGAAAAAATTATTTAAAGCAGTGAATGGTTGGTATATTGAAAGGAAAGTTATCTAAAGCAGAGAATAGTTGGTATATTGAAAAGTACATATATACACAATTTTATGTATTCGAAAGTGTGAATACAAGTATTCTCTGCTTTAATCATGACAAAAGCATGTTAAAGCTTTGTTAAAGCAGATAATAGTTGGTTATTGACAAAACCTATAGGTTAGTGACGCGCTTTACAAGTATGTGTTTTCTAAGTTGAAGCACATACAAAGCACACATTTGTAAAGCGCGCCATTAACCTATAGATTATAGGTATAGATATATAGATATAGGTAGATATATAGATTAGTGACGCGCTTTACAAGTATGTGCTTTGTAAGTTGAAGCACATACTCTCTATTCTCTGCTTTAAATAACTTTCCCTTCAATATACCAACAATTTATTGCTTTAAATAATTTTCCCCACCAAATTTTTTTTGTTTATAACTTCTTAATGAACAATGACCGCCAGCTAAAACTTTCTAAAGGTCACTCAGAAGGGTGACCTTGACAACATATGTCAAAGTCAAGGTCGTTTATGCCTTTCAATACTCAAAATAACTGCTATATTTTTCAAACTTTTTTTGTTTATAACATTTTAATAAACAATGACCGCCAGCTAAAACCTTCTGAAGGTTACTCAGGAGGGTGACCTTGACAACATATGTCAAGGTCAAGGCCATCGGTGAGGTTTGACCTAATATGCATATTTACCACATTTTTATGTATGAAAGTTATTACGCTAGTATCTGTGCTATGGTCCTGATAAAATACAGCGCATCAAAAGAATTACTAAAATATACGGATCGTATATTAGAAGGACACGAAAATCTGTGTGGTCCTGATAAAATACGATACGTTCGCATCGGTTTTATCTGGACGGTACTGATAAAGTACGGAACATGAAAAGTATTACAAAGACCGTCCAGCTAAGAGCCAATGATCCCGCTAAAATACGTTTCAACTAAGAAATAGTCCAGCTAAACTACGTTGCACGAATATATAATATTGTATATACAGGGTGCCCAAAAAGTATCAAAACCCCTAATCTTGGAAACTACATATTTTAGATAAAAATGTTTCATACAAAAGTTGTAGGGTTTTAATGCATCACATAGTAATATTAGTATGACCTTGCATAGCATTGTCAAGGTTACGTAAAAATTACCTTAAAATTTTTTAATAAAAGAATTCTTTTTTTTGTTGCATATTCATGTAGCTTATCTCTAGAGTTTCTCAAAACACTATAATAAAGTATTTTTACAACAAGTACTTTACAAGTTATGGAGCTTGAAAGTTACAGTATACCGCCGCCGCGGCGTTAGCATTATCCAAGGTGTACCGCGTAGAGATTGCACGGTCAAATTTATACCTCTGGTGTGTGTAATAAATTATATAAATATGCAAGAAAAAATAAGGTTTTATTTAAAAATTATAATTATACACTGAAAAAAGAATATGGTCGCGTTAATGCAAATTCTGATAGATTTAACCAGAAGTCTGTTGGAAAATAAACGAATCAGAATTTCAAATTAATGCAACCAGAATTCCAATTAATACAACTAGAATTATAATTAATTCAACAAGATTCTGGTAGATTTAACCAGAATATCTGGTAGAAAATAAACAAACTAAAATTATTTCAATGTATTTAAATATTTGAAAGTGATTTTTACGTAACCTTAACAACACTATGTAAAGTACTAATATTACTATATGATACGTTACTTAAAACCCTACAACTTTTATATAAAAAAAACTTTTTCTAAAATATTAGTTTCCAAGATATTTGGGGTTTTGATACTTTTGGACACCCTATATAATGTTTATTTACAAAATATTTGTCCTAATTGTGCTTTTGGTCTTTTTAATCTTTCGGTTAATTATTTTTATAAATGTTATTAAAATTTTGAAATATTATTGCTGCTACAATTTTTTATTTTTTAACTCATGTTTAAATAGAATTGGTTAAATTTGTATTTATATTCTTTCTCTTCTATTCTTCTTGAATACTTTTTATAACAGAAAAGTAAATTGAAATATGTAATGTAAAATTGATTAAAACAATTCCGAACTTTCTTAAATAAAAGTTTCAAGATTGATGCCTAGACATTTTCTGATTAAAAAATATTTAACAGATTGTTTTACTAATTATAGCAAAAAACAATTTTTTAAATTTAATAAAGAATATTAGCATTGACTAATTAATTATTTATATTTAATGTAGAAACGTGTTATTATATCTATTAAAAACTTTTGTACCCAATATCTTCTCGCGTGCAATAAAAACTTGCATAGAAAAATTCCCATAGATTCTTTATCAAATTTTATTATTTGCAAATCGTAATTTGCACGAATAAATTTAATGGTCCTTACAACATACAGTACATCAAAATTAAATGGACCTTATAATATACATTTTGCATATTTATAAAAATGGTCCACATAATATACGATAGTCTATAAAAGCATTGCGAGGACTGGTCTACATAATATACACTACGTGTAAAATATTATGTGGACCGTCCTCATAATGACGTTTGGTCTACTTAATATACAGTTGTTCAATGAAAAGGTCCTCACAATGCACGTTCTACATATATATATATATATATATATATATATATATATTGGTTTTCAATCTAAATACTTCAATTAAAATTTCATTTGATTATATTATTATTGTTTTTATTATTGTGTGTGAGAAATATAAGTTTTATATTTCGAAAGAAAAATATAATTATATAAAATATATTACGTATATATATCATTTTTATATATAATTTATCATTTTTTATATAAAATTTTACAATAAAAAATTGTTGTGTATTATATTTCCTATTTCAAGTAATAACATGACTGAAATATCTTTTTAGAAAAATTTATTTCATATTCTTTACAGTATAGTGAAAGTGTGAAATCTGAAAATCTGGAGTCGCGCGAAAAATGCCCCGGCACGCGCTCGCCGCCCGCCGCCACAGCGTTGCCGATTCACACGCCGAAAGCATGAGCAGCCAGAGCAGTCACGATCGCGTCACCTGAATTGGAGCGAGAAGGAAGGAATGACATTCCCTCTCGCTCGCACGACAAACGCCGATCACGCATCGTACATTAGCCGTTTGACACAGCTAGACAGCGGGGGTCTTCGTGTGCGTAAAAGGGGAGGTGAAGTAAGAGGGGGCATGCTGAGGGACTCGGGCTCGAAATCGCATTATTACAACACACTATTATGAAATAAAGCTAGTTTACTCATTCGCTTATACTCTTACTCCTTACTCCACGCTTACTCCATATGTATTGTAGACCAGCGTTTACAGTGCAAATCGACTTGACCACAATAATGGTAAAAGTTGTTATAAACAATAGATCAAAGAGTATGTATATATAAACGACATAAACATGCATATGTGCATATACATATTATGTATATGTAGTATATATATACTCACGCGTAATAATTATTATACACTATGTGTAAGTATATGTGTGTTTGTGTATACATAATAATATACGCACTTTTATTTATAGCAATATATTATATTGCTATATTATTACTACGTTTACGCGAGCATTACTTCTGTAGTAACTTACGATATATATCACTCGTTTACGCAGTAAATTCGTAAGTTACTACAAAATCCCATTTACGCGAAGGAAAATGCGTTTACGTGAAAGAATTATCGTAAGTTACTACAGAAGTAACGCTCGCGTAAATATAGTATATATTAGACATAGCAAACATGATTATTACATTGCATGAATGCAATGTACATATATGCTTACTTTTTGAACACATGTTATGTCCATGGTTGATAATGCAGGAAACGGAGGTAAGCATCGGAACTAAAAATCGGTCGGTATTACCAATCGATTTTTAGTTCCGTTTAGATGAGGGCGTTTTTTCGTCGGAGTTCGGCCGTCGCTCCAGGATCCCCTTAAATGTGCTTTATTTACAGCGTAAGCTACCGCGCTACAATCGGTTATCACCGTAAATTCCAAGCCATAGAGATAGATGTGGAAACGTTCTATAGCCTTAACGATGGCGAGCATCTCCAATTCGAAGCTATGATATTTAGCCTCTGCTTGGTTTGTCGACTGACTATAATAAGCCACCGGGGCCCATTGACCGGAATTTTGTTTCTGTAATAGGATAGCTGCGACCGCGATAGAGCTTGCATCCGTATGCAACTCGGTTTCCGCATGTGGATTGTACAAACGTAACACCTGGTACGAAGTTAAATCTTCTTTCAGCAACTCAAAGGAACGCCTACACTTTTCATCGAAAATGAATTTATGTGACTTGCGAAGAAGTAACTGTAGCGGTTTGGCTTTGCTGGCATAATCCTTAACGAATTTTCGGAAATAATTAGTTAAACCCAGGAATCTCTGGACATCTATTACTTTAGTAGGGATAGGGAATTTTTTCACTATTTCTGTATGACGCGAGCTTAGTGTGATACCTGAGGACGAAATATTATACCCGAGATATTCGGCCGATGTGCGCAGAAAATAGCATTTTCTAAAATTAGGTTGTAAACCATACTGTTTGAGCAATATGAACACTTCTCTCAAAATCTCTATGTTTTCCTCGACCGTTACCGAAGGTATAAAAACATCGTCCAGATATAACTTTAATTTACCTTGTCTAATCAAAGCATCGAAAATATAGTACAATCTCTTTTGAAACTCGGCAGGTGATTCACAAAAGCCAAAGGGTAAAACTGTAAACTGGAATTGCCCATCCGGCGTGGCAAACGAAAAATACTTAGTGTACTCCGGATGCACGGGTATTTGGTGAAATCCATCCTTAAGGTCGATTAGAGAGAACACTTTCATATCGCCCAAACCCGCGAGACAATCTTCAATATGAGGGAACGGAAACTTCTGTTTCACTACCCTGTCATTCAAGGGGCGTAAATCTACGCATAAACGCAGGGGATCCGTCCTTTTTGCGGACTAATACTACTCGCGCGCAATACGGAGAGGTGCTAGGCTTGATGATGCCTCTTTTAAGGAGGTCATCCGTAATTTTCCGAAGTTCCATGCGCTCGGACCACGCGAAGCGTTTAGGCGCATACGCATACGTGGAATGATCTTTCAACGTAAACTTAACTTTATAGTCATCAACAATCGGCGCGATTTCCGAGTTTTCGACCTCTCGTATCATGGTAACGAGTCGCTTTGTAGTCTCAGCATTAAAATCGGAGGTTATGCTCGATAGAATAGAATCTAATTTCGTGTCACTCTCATCGACCACATCCGCGGACGCTACTTCGCGTAAAAGCTGCAATTTATTCTCGGGTTTATTTCCCGATGGATTGTACAAGAGAGATGTCGTGATTTTTAAGAAAATCTAAACCTATTATTAAATCAAACGACAACAAATTATCACTCAAAATATGAAAGTTAATCTTGGCATCTAAATTCGGTAAAGAACGCAATTTAATTGTAGACGAAACAGTACCGAGAGTAGTTATTGGAGTGTTATTGACCGCTTTGAACTTACTAGATACGCTATTAAAATAATTCTCGTCCGCGTCAAAATATTTTTCATAAACTGCCGGGCGAATGAAGGAGACCGGGCTTCCCGTGTCCACAAGCGCGACTAGATTACACAAACGGTTATTAAGAGCTGCTACCTTAATTTTTGAATCGGCTGTTTGGATCGTTTTACCAGTATTCTGGACGGTCGCGACGTTCGGTACCGCCGACGCCGTCTCCGACGCTGGCGATGACGCTGGTGACGAGGCTTCATCCACCGTCGAGACAGTCGGAGGAGGGGCGGATGGACCACGCGTAGGTTGTGTGGTAGGCGACTGCTCCTTCCTCTTAAGCTTCGGGCACTCCGCTCGCGTATGATCCCTCGCGCGGCAGTAAACGCAGACACTGCCGTTCGCTGGCTTATCGTCTTGAGCTTCTTTTTTAGGGTGGCTGGGGCCAGAAGTTACACCTTTCGGTTTATGATTCTTCGGGTGGACCTCTTGCACTTTCCTTTGAGACTCGCCCGAGGCTGCCGTGATGCGATGCATCTCCTCGAGGAATTGATCGACGGAGCTCACTCTTAGGGCCGCTGCCAATTCCCTCAGAGATCTGCTTCCAATGCCGTTAATTAATAAAGAAATGGTATCGGCGTCCGGTAAATTTAAATTCTTCATCAAGACCATTTTATCGAGCACGTATTTTTGGAAGGTTTCTTTTAAATAGTTCCACTTCCGGGCTTCAACTTTTTGTAACGCGACATGCAGCAAAACTCTTCGTTTAAAGCGACGAACTATAGAGTCGGTGAAAACAGGCCACGATTCGATCAACATACTAATGTTCAAGTCGAACCACTTGCGAGCCGTGCCGGTTAATTTTCCGGTAGCTGCTAACAATAAAACGTCGGCCGAAACACCGTGTATTGCTGCCACTCGCTCCACTGTCTGCAACCAAAGCTCGACATTTTCGTCTTCTGAGCCGGTTAATTCCGGGATATGCGTAGCCAATAACTTGACAGCTTGAGCCGTTCCTGCCGCCGTGATCGGTGAACGGCGCGACGGCTCCGGATAACCGCAATGACCGTTGAGTTCACCTTGGGCGACTGGGCGATTTTGCACTTGCAACGCACTGTTGTCGACGCTCCTGTTAGCCATTAATTGCCGAAGCATTGCTTGATGCTCACGTAATTGATCAGCCATCACTCTAACTAACTGCTGCAACGAATTATCCGCTGGCTGAGACCCGCTGGCGTGCGGGAACATAGGTGCGGGGGTCGGGGGAACCTCCCCGCCCAAGAGACCAAGAGAAATGACGGTAATGCGTGGCTCTTGATTTCCCGGCATTTCGAGCAACGGGCCGTTACGTTCCAAGTGCAACATGATAATGTCAATGCACCGATCCCTGCTATCAACGTGAGTCAATCCGTAACGGCGTATCTCGGCTTTGAGCTCTTCCAGCGACAAGTCTTCTAAACTTTGACGATTCATGGCATGAGAACACCACGTATAAATGGCGGGCACGCCGGGCGAAGCCTCTCGAACGAAGGGATGCACGACTGCTGATCCGCGGCGTAGCGCACCGAGAAATACCACTCGCGATGACGGAACATCCGGAAATATCACTCGCGATAACGGCCGCTGATCCGAAGCGTAGCAAATCGCGACTGACTATTATCCCACTTCTGAACTGTTGTAAGATACCCGCGACCGATTATTTGCGGCAGGAAGTAGTTAGTATAGGCCGGTTCTGGATTTCTTGTAGGCGAGGGGGGGAGAGGGGCGAGGGGTTTTGGCGGCGCGGGGTACTCCATGCTCGGAGGGCGCGTGGTTCGCGGGGCAAGGGAGGGGGGAGCGTGCACTTAAGGCGGGCGCGGGGTCCGCGGGGCAAGGGAGGGGGAGCGTGCACTTATGGCGAGGGGGTCCGCGGGGTAAGGGGAGGGTGGCGGCCTACAGCATGGGTCCGGGGGAAAAGAGGGGGAGGGGAGGGAGTATCGAGACTTAGGCGCGCGCTCGTCGAGATATGTTTATAAACACAGCGTCTTGCCCTGCATAGGCGAGCGTTGATTAATTTATGGTCAATTATCGTGCCGCCAATGTCCTCTTCACTTTTCTAGGAAGAGATGTTTATCATAGACTTTTATCATAGACTATAAATTATTTCTTTCAAGACTGCAAGTGCAGACCGCACGTGCAGTCTGTACGGTGTAAATTTTTTTTTTGAGTGCCCCTCTCCTCTTCAACTCAAGGGTTTTTGTGCGACAGATACCCGCCGCATGATTTTTTCTAGGAAGAGCCCTTTGTCGAGTCGTGTCTTAAACAAATAGCGCGAGCGCCGATGACAGGCTGCTATAATTTACGATCAATTATCGCGGCGTCGATGTCCTCTTCATTTTTTCTAGAAAGGGACGTTTTATCGGCGAGCGTGTCGGGACATGTTTCGTGACGTCATATTATGACCATCTCGCTCCCACTCGCAACTTCTTTCTTCCGCACGCATCGAGTACGTCTCCCTTTGGTTCAACAAAGGGTATACGGCCCGACCGTAACAGCAACCATCTCTCTTTCCCTCTCACTCTCTTTTAAAGAAGAAAAGAAGGAGACCGCATAGCTCCCGAGCCGCAAGAAATCGGAGCAACAAATATTAAATATATAAAGAAACATTAATAACAAATAAAGCAATAATAATAAAAAGAAATAATAAAAAAGAAAATATTATTAATAAAAATAAAAAAAAACTAATAAATAAAAGAACCTGCAGCAAGACTCGAACTAGCGATCTCGCGATTATGAAACTAACGCGCTGCCCACCATGCCACGCTTTCAGTCGAATACTCATACTTACAATTTTAACCAAATTGGGGAGAGGAACGTCTGGCCCTCCCCATGTAATATTTTGTTAATATTTTAATAATTTTATTAAATTTTTTAAATTTATAATAAATGGTATATAATCATAATTTAAATAGGAATAGAGGAGAAGGTGGAAGGAAAATTAATTTAAAATTTTCTACCGTGTTATTATACATTTATTTATTCATTAACCTACTACATCATATCCCCATTTAAACAAGGGATCATATCAACCACATCCATCCATTCCTCTCCCACTCTCATCCTTTTCACCACCATGCTAACGTACATCACCCCGTCTCAAGGCATCACGCAAAAGTTCATCCACAGCATAAGCTAATAGTTCACAATCTATGACAAAGGTTTTATTACAAACTTCACGCAAGATTTTGACAGCATCGTCTCTCTCGGCACCAAATAAACTACTTTGCAAACTATAAACAAATAGATCAAATCTCTCATTTACCTCATGCGTACTTTGACACAGCTTCAAATATTCATGCTCGACACAATGTTCGAGCTCAAATAAAAAGAGTACAGTTGACGGTTTCATGTACAAGCATGTGTCGCGTAACGTAAGTTTTACAATATTTTCACCGCGCATTTTAACGAGTTGAAAAACCAAATTTTGAATCGATAGCGATAAACCGATAGTTGATTGCAGGAGTTGTTCTATATCCGTGCGTCTTCTGATGATCGTTGCCCACGTTTCGTGCGGTAACACTATCTAATTTCCACGATTATCGCCAAGGATCAATTCCACAAAAGACGTGGGTCCCACGCTGATTCCCAGTTCCAAATACTAATAAGCAGTTGGTGTCAGGGCAAATCGTCTGCTAAGTATGCGAACCGCACGACGTTTCGACGAAGTGCTGTACAAAATAATAAGATTAGTTTTTAAAATTATACAATTCTCAAAAGATATAAAAATAGAAGACTATAAATTAAAACGAAACTTACTTGTTCTCACTCGATGGAGTTTCAGCTTCGGGAATCGGCACGTAATAGTTCATGCGTATGCCACCACTGTTGCCGCTGTTGCTACTGCTACTTCCATCAGCGGAATACATTTTCTCTCTTGGTTATGACAAGTGAACCGTTCCCACAAGCGGCCGATACGAGACTGATCGTATAAATTAACAGAGTATATATACGCAGCAACATCCGCCCTTCTCCAAAATTACAATATAATGGTGGTGGGGGATTAATACGCTTCGCGTAGTCCGCGCTCTGGAATTTAGGAGAGGGGAGGAGAAGGCACTTGACACTTAAAAAACACACAAAGAACACGCTACATCTAATAACTAATGGGGAAGGGGAAAAGGAAATAAAACATTGTAA
The DNA here is from genome assembly GCA_030770355.1 of Harpagoxenus sublaevis. Taxonomy (NCBI): domain Eukaryota; kingdom Metazoa; phylum Arthropoda; class Insecta; order Hymenoptera; family Formicidae; genus Harpagoxenus; species Harpagoxenus sublaevis. The sequence goes on from JASTWR010002228.1 coordinate 17,231, forward strand.
AATTCATAATTTATTTTTTTTTAATTTCAATTCTTTCTGGCGTGACCACCAGTTAAATAATTTTAATACATTTTGTAATGCGCAATTCTTAACATGGTTTCCGCATCGCATAGTATTGGTATCATCTAGATTATTTAAAGATTCGATATCTTCGTAATCCGCATCCAGAGTCTCGACGATCAGGTTTTTTCTCGCATAATTTTCAAGCAGATCCACCAACCATTCAAGTTTCTGGCATCCCTTGACGTACACCAGAGTCGGCGGCGTCTCGTCGTCATCGTCATCCTCTTCTGTACCAAGCACGGCTGATGTAATTACGCGTTCAGCCATGTTGTACGGCACGTTTCCGCCTTCCCATCGTAACCCATGGTGATTTTTAATCAACCAGGAAGCACACGACATGTCGGATTTTGTCAGGAGACTCCACGGCATGGAGTGTGTAAAAATGTAATGCGCCAGGACGGTTCCCTTTCGCAGCACCGCCACCTCCTTCACGACAAATTTCATCTCGACGGTGAATCCTTGCAGATCGACAAACGTAGGAACGATCATGACGCAACGAAGGAGCGATCTGTACTATACCTTATCGCGATGCATCTGTCTCTCTTATATCGAAATATTTTGCAGACAGTGCAATTTACGTGATCTTGCGCACCACGTTCGACAACGGGCTGTATTCGATTACGCGATCATGCAAGATGAGACAATAGGCGGTAGTATTCGCGGGTACATTCTCTTTGCAGTCAAATTCTATTCGCACATCCACGGTGGCGCTCTTGACGGACTCGTTTTGTCGCGAGCAATCAATGACAACAAAAGGTCCTTGCGTCAGGAATGTGACCACGGTGCACAACGTTTCAAAGCAGTCAAATCCGTAATAAGCTTTACGGAAACGTGCATACATATCAAACAGGATGGCATATCGGTTTTTGTCAATGTCTAGATTCATGTCGTCGTACGGATAAAATTCAGAGTTTAGATAAAGTTTCACGTTGGTCAAGTTACAGTGGTCGAATCGACTAGCATCTCGAGACATAACATTCTTTCGACCAGTTTGGAGAGCAAAGATGACGTATCGCGGCTTTTCTAGCTGAGTCGCAGTCTTGACGGCCCACGAATGCTTGGTCGTGCTCTGCAGCATGGGATACTCGTACAGATCCCATGAACGGAAACTCATACTTAAATATCGCCCGTTTTCCAAGGCGCGCAGCATCGACAGTTTGTTGACCTCGTTGAACGTAACGTGAGACACTCGCCACTGTAATTTAAACAATTCGATTTCAGGCTCCGTCGTCGGATTTCCTACAATGCAATTGTTGTCGCTACGCGCTCGTATTAAAATCAATTCGTGACGAGCGTTAACAACCACGCGTTTGTAATCCTCGCAAAAGCCCAGCAACATCTTGAGCGGTACGCAAAAGTTGAAATATCCTTCCGATATATTCGATAAAATGTCCCATCCAGCATTCCGCATGATCGAAGCATTGTCGTACGTTAGCGGTACATAGTTTTTGAGAGTACTGGTTATTCCAACGTTTCTATTGCGATCAATCTCCACGCCATTAAGTTCATATCGAATTTCATCAAACATGAACGCCACGCAATTATTTACAAGCATTGCCTGAGGGTCGTCGTCGTTCCTCTTCTTTATCCTCAATAATCCTTCAACGTAGAGAAAACTTTCGCACGGCAACGTATACAGATCCTGCTGCTGTATGGGTATTCGTATCTCGTCGCTATGCTCAAACGTTGTGTTGGCGTACGGGTTGTACGTGTGAGTCTCGATCTTGACAATGCGATCGTCAAAGACCGGCTCACCTCCAATGTTAAGGATATCGCTCATGTTTTCCTCAGATATTTCGCACCGCGAATCCCAAAGATTGTAAGAATTCAACGTTCGATGCTTTCAGCTTCTTCTTTGTGTTTTTAGCGTAACCTGACGACGATGATGATGGCGATGATCGAATGATATCGTTGGTCACTACCGTAGTGTGAATAGTCTTATCTCTCGCGTGCTCTGTGCCGTTTAACACGAGCATCTCATACGTCGCGCACACTCACGCGCGTTATCGCCGTCGCCGTCGTACGTGTAATCTGACGGTGATCTCTTTTCCTCGAAAATCGAGCAATCGTCCGTCTTGATCCACGACGCGTATCGTTAGATCCGTAATGCTCCGCGCGATGATCGGCAGGTAAATGATCTGCGTCGGCGTTTCCGATATCTTATATCCTGGTGGCACGCTCGGAGAAAATTCATGTATCGTATGAACGCGTTTACCGTTGCTGTACGCGCCCGCGGTCACGTTACACTCTATGCGGATTATGTTTATGTTGATAATATTAATCGGTAGATCCGATTGGTGCCATTTTCCCGGCTGCAATATACGCCTCGACGAGAATCCCAGCAGCGATCCAATGTTGTTGGGTTTGCTAAAGTTTACTCTGAAAGCGCAATTGATCTCGCTTTTCATCGTGTTGTGATTAGCACGGAGCACTATCGGGTATTTTACAGCCTCGTCCTCGCTGTCGCCGTCGTTCGCGCCTACGGTCTCCTCTCGCGCGATATCCGCGACCAATGTATGATCATCGCGATCGCTGGAACGAACTACGCGTCGCGGGCGTTTCCGTAAAATTGCACGTTTCAAAAACTCATTTAAGGCTCGTATCTCGTACGATCCCTCGGGAATTGTAATTTCCGTGTCATCCTTGTCGAAATAGAATTTATTATTCGAGGAATTCACGTTTGGTATCGTGTGATAAGTCTCAAAAACTGTTAGACCGAGCTCATAGTCACCATCGCTCAAATCTGTGGGAGGAAAGTAGTGCACCTCGAGGATGCTGCTCTTCCCGGTCAGCGTGAACGTCATAGACATGTCGGGAAAACCGTTTAACGAACACTGAGTCTCCACGGACACCGTCAGGCTTTAAATTTACGCAGATTGTCGTCGATCGTCTGAAGAAACCGCAGGCACAATTGTCCGCAGTTGCTCTGCTCATAAGTTTGAACGGGTGTGCGATTGTACTCTATCTTTGTCACGCTGGGTCCGAAATATCGCACCAATTCGTTCGGCGGTCGAAGATTACCGAAACTGTCGAAATACATCACGCGGTTTCCCCTCTTTGCGTACGCAACCCAATGAGTGCCAGGACCCACTGTATTGTCCAAATTTACAATTCCGCTCTCGTTTCGACGTATATCGCCGATCGGTAACGAGTCACGCATGAAAACACCTCTAAAATACGGAATGCGCATACGCTTTACCAGTTGTTGCAGTTGTACGTTGGTAGTTGCACCCGTGGGCATATTTAACGTCTCTTTGACGTTTTTTTTTTCCTTTCTTCTTCGATGTTACTCCCCGCCCGCGTTTGTACGGAGCGAGATGAAGTCCGCGACCTTCCATGGCGCGATTGTGACGTTGCATCTCTTCTAGCTGACGCCACGCAGCTTTGTTATCGTTCACGGCTTTTGCGACTCCCGCCGCTCCGCCTGCCAGAGAACCGAGAACTCCCAGCAACGGTAGAATCGGTAATGCACCACCTCGTTTCGCTGCTGCGAGTATCCGTTTTTTCAATGCTTTCTTCTTCTTCTTCACCGTTTTCAAACCCATTCCTAACTTCCGCTTGGCATTCATGGTCACCCAGACCGCTGTAGCGACAGCTCTCTCTCCGAGAGCCGAATCTTTTGCGATGACACGTTCTAGCGCTCTCTTGGCGAGTATCTTGTCGGCCGCGTGTCTGTCGATGAGATCGTTGCTACGCGAATACGCTATGTCGTGTTCGCGACACGCCGCGTCCAATGGATTAATACCTTGATCACCTCTGGCTAATCGTTCTTCCAGCCGAGTGCCCGGACCGCAAAACTGATAGCCTGGAACATGCAATTCGATCGGAAGTGCGTTTATCGCGCGGTTTAACAGGCCTCTGCCTATTTTCGTTGGCATTCGTAGCAATTCTTTATCAATGGTGCAGGACCGTCAATGTGCGTTCGTTGCCACGGTTGATTGTAATGTTCGTAACAACGACGATAGGTTTGAACCTCCAAATCCGCCTTTATATGTTCCGGAAGTTTGTTCCACACGTGGTGAACGTGATCGCCGCACATTCGTAACAGAACAGCTTTCGGCACAAATTGCAGCTGTTCGGCGCTCAAATCGCAAATATCGGAAGGTCTTGATAGCAGGACGAACATCTTTGCTACTGAGCAACTCGCGGTTCCGCGCACCTATAAATAGGCGTTCGAGTCAGCCCTCCAGTCGGCAGTGTCACAAAATGAAATTCGTGCAACAGCCGTTGGCGATACGCGTGACGAATTACGACGACAGATCACTGTCGATGGGGGACAACGCGGAGAAGCGCAGGCACGGTTCGATGCTACCGGCTACTATACGCGCGATCATTTGCGGTCCCTCGAATTGCGGTAAAACCAACGTTCTGATAAGCTTATTGGAAAGTCCGCACGGTGTTCGTTTTGAAAACGTGTACGTGTACTCGAAGTCGCTACAGCAGCCGAAATATCGATATCTAGAGAATTTATTAACGTCGATCGACGGAATCGGTTATTTCACGTTCTCCAACAACAGTGACGTCATTCCGACGAGCGATGCGTGTCCAAACTCGATCTTCGTCTTTGACGACGTGGCATGCGACAAGCAAGACGCCGTGAGAGAGTACTTTTCAATGGGCCGGCACTCGAGCGTCGACTGCTTTTATCTCTGTCAGACCTACGCGAGAATACCTAAACATCTGATACGCGACAACGCGAACCTGCTGATCCTGTTCAAACAGGATGGCACCAATCTGAAACACGTGTACAACGATCAAGTGAATACCGACATATCGTACGATGAATTTTGTGCGTTGTGTCGCGAATGTTGGCAGCGCGAGTACGGATTCGTAGTGATAGACAAGGACAGCTCGCTTAACAATGGTCGATACAGAAAAGGATTTAACGTGTTCGCGATACCGCAAAAGCAGTCAGTTGTTGCCGGTACCTCGTCGAGGTGAAACATTGTAGAGAGGGATCAAAACCTTGTTTTTTTTCCACGATGGCCACGATCGACAGGAGCGATGATATTCGAGAGCGCGAGACGATTGCAAGGGAGATTGCGAAAACGAGCAAATCGATTCGCAAGAAACTTCGTGCGTTGAAGACCGGTAAGATCGAGAAGGACATTGAGTTGGACACGCACTTTAAGCCTCTCATTGGGCCACTGCGAAAGATTGCCGACAACTCGAGCTTGATCGCGGTGAAGAAAGAGGAGCCGGAGAGCGACGCCGAGATCGACACGTTACCCAGTCAGCAGCACGAGGAAGAGGAGGATGCGACGTCGAGAAAGAGAAAACGACCAAACTCCTGGTTGGATCTCTCACCAACACCGCGTAAATCTGATCAATCGAAAGCTCCACTGGATGTACCATCGGCATCCTCTCCACCGATAACCTCTGCACCGTCCACGACAGTGAGAACCGTGCAGCCTACAATGCCCAAATCACTACCAAACGAGGCTGTTTTCGAAAGCGCGGGCGAGTCTCTCGCGACGTCCATTCAAAAAAAGTTACTAACGTCGGAGGGTCGACAAGAGTTTCTAGAAACGTTGCGAAACACCTTTGGTCCTCTGGGCCAAGAGTACATCGGGGCTTTTCTGAGCGGCGGTTCAAAGAGCGGTATAGATCATTCCATGTACGGCGTTTATTTCGACAAGGATGTAATGATGCTCGGTAATAAACGTTTCAACGTGGAGAAAGATGATGTCATAATTATCGATGGCATACGATACGGTGGCACACCCGGTATTTACGAGTTGATCTTCACGAAAATACCTGACGAAGACATCTACACGGAGGAAGACATGCAAAAGTACAAGAGCATACTGTTGGCGACGACCCTTTATAAATTTAAGTACAATCCTCTCGGGCGAATACAGGGCAACATAGGACACAAGTACAAACATATAATTCAGAAGTTGATACCGACCGAATCCCAGAATAAAAAATCTGGAAAGGGATTATTCGCACCTCGCACGATGACGCTTACCGACAATAAGATTGACTACGTGCACTGGGACGACCCCAACGAGCTGGTGGATCGTCTACGATTGCTCGACGCCTCGCGCCAAGCTGGTCACAATGCCCACGACAACGAGATCCAGTCGATCATCGAGGAACTTCGCGAAGCCGGTCTTATTATAAATTGAATCGCGCGGCAGCGAGCTGTCCAATCAACTTCGAAATGCCGATCAACAAATTTGGGGTATTCGAGCAGAGCAGAGACGCGCCGTACGCCATTTCGTACCATCAGTGGAGCGGATTAGTGAGAAATTTCGTGCGCAATAACGCTCTGTGTCGCACCGCTACGGACTTTGACGCAAAGCCGCGCAAGATTCGTTGTGTAGCGCAACCGGAGGATGATACCGATGTCGTCAACAATCTTTACGTGGATCAGTGCGTTAAAACGTTGAGCAATCGACAGAAAGAGTCAGACGAGAGGCTGACTGCGTTCGAGAAGGACGTGCAAGCGTTACGGACTGCGATAAACGAGCTTCGGCATTCGATTACCGCTGAGTCAGAAACGACAACGAAACAACAATGGACAAACGGATCAAGATCGGCTACGAACGATTAAGGGACGGCAACGAACGAAAACTCACGGTCCAGGAACGGCTATC
>JASTWR010002229.1:0-23856 GCA_030770355.1 Harpagoxenus sublaevis
AAATTAAAAAATTAGCCCTTTTGCAAAAAGACTAGCCCTTTTGCAAAAAGACTAGCCCTTTTGCAAAAGGCCGCTCTTTTGCGAAACCACTGATCGTTTCCAAATAAAACTGAACGCACTTTAGGCTTTTGGCATACATTGGCTGATGCTAGGCTAGACACTTACTCAGTTTTATTTAAAAAAAACGATCAATGCTTTGCAATAGAGCGCCCTCCTTCGCCCTCTCCCTCTTTCTCTCTCTCTCTCTCTCTCTCTCTCTCTCTCTTTCTTTTTCTCATTTAAAATTTTGGAGAATTTGTACATATATCGAAGCTTTATAAAGCTGGGTCTAATCAACCAAACCATAATGAATTATATATGAAATAGGGGTAGAAAAAACTGAAAAATATATTAGAATCAAAAAAATTGCTAATAATTAACACTAAATTGTCAAAAAATATCAATTTATAAAAAGTCTCAATTGTTGAGACTTAGGATGTAGCCCTTAAAAGTTAAAATTTTAAAACTTTAGTAATTTTTTTAATTCTACTATATTCTTCAGTCTTTTCTACCCTTATTTCATGTGAATAAAAGGCCGGTTTGCGTATAAAGAACAATGGAAATAGAAGATTTATTTCAGTACAGTCGGCGACGGCTCTCTTTACAAAAGACACTGTGAGAGTGAGAGTATAATACAGTAGTGCTCGCAGCACGCGGCACGAAGAAATAGAGAACGCGTGCGCCTCACGAAGGAACAATGATGCAGCGACCAATCGGTTGCTTATCGACTTTCTATCAGCACGAGTCCCAGAGCGATCGCTCGACGCGTGCGCCTCCCATGAGTTACCGTCTGGGCGAGCAATTATCTATCAATCCCCCCACTTTGCGAAGTCCAGACCCATCCTTCTGATGCAGTAATTGTGAGCGACCCGTTTTAGTCCCTTGGTCATCACATCCGCCGGGTTCTCGTTGGATGGCACGTATAGTAATTCCAGCAGTCCATCCTCGACTTTTTCCCTCACTATGTGGTAGGAGATATCAATGTGCTTTGTTCGGTTTTTTCTCCACCCTGTTTTTGGAGAAATCTATCGCTGCTCTATTGTCACAGAATATTTGAAAACCTGCGAAATAATTACAAAGTTTAAGTTCAGACAAAAACATATTAACCATATTATTTCCTTGACCCCACTCGACAATGCTACGTATTCTGCCTCCATTGTGGAAGATGACAGGCAAGTTTGTTTCGTCGACCGCCAGTGAATGAGGCTTCCTCCTATCATCACCACGATCCCAGAATAGGAGTGTCTATCATCTACGTCTCCGGCCCAGTCTGCGTCGCAATATACTTGGATCTTCTGTTCACCTCCAGCTTCGTAGACTATTCCAAGATCCCTGGTTTACTCAAATATCGTAAGAATGTGCTTTGCTTGGTGCCAGTGGGCATTTCCAGGATTGGAATTATACTGCGATAGTTTCGAAGTTGCGGAGGCAATATCCGGTCCCGTACACTGCGCCAGGTACATCAGTGATCCTATCAATTCTCTATATGGTATATGCGACAATTTTTCCCTTTCTTCGTGTGTTTCTGAGCAATCTCTCTTGCTTATCTTCATTCCTGGGTCCAATGGCGTTGATGCCTCCTTTGCACTCTTGCATGTTGTACCTTTTTAATATTGATTCGATGTAGGCTCTTTGAGTTAATTTACGGTGTTTAGCTTTCTCCCGATCCAGTTTTACTCCTATTGCGTAGTGCATCTTGCCAAGGTCCTTTATTTCATATCTTTTGGCAATAATCTCGACCGCCTCTATAATTTTATCTGTTTCCTTTGCAAATATGAAGATATCGTCCACGTATATTACGACTATTAGCCGTCCTTTTCGGTAAGTGCAATTTGATGACTTCAGTCTCTCAAATCCCATCTGAGTGAAAAATTCGTTTAACTCTTCGTTCCAATTTCTCCCTGATTGCTTCAGCCCATAAATCGGACGCAATAGCTTGACTACTTCTCCTTTCTCACTGTTTGTAAAGGGGCGGCAACCTCATATAAATTCCCTCTCGTAGTTTTCCGTACAAGTATGCGTTCTTGACGTCGATGTGTGCCACTGATATTCGACTGATAATGCTATCAATAGCCTGATCACTGAGATATTTGCCACGGGTGTATATGTCTCATTGTAATCGATTTCCTTCTCTTGGGCGAAACCTCGCGCTACTAGTCTAGCTTTATATCTTGTGACTTTTCCGTTAGCGTCTGTCTTCAGCTTGAAAACCCACTTGCTTCCGATGCATCTCTTTCCTTCTGGCAATTGGGTAGTCTCCCATGTTTTTCTCTGCATCAAACTGCTAACTTCTTCTTTAATAGCGCGTTTCCAATGTTTGGCTTGTGGAGAGGTTAATGCTTCATTGATATTCTGCGGCTCGTTTATCTCTATTAGGTTCGCTTCTACGTCACTGGGATCAGTTGAGTATTCGTCGTCAAGTATACGTTGAATTTCTTTATTCTTGGGCTTTCCTTTCCTCCCATAGGGATTGCGAATTTTCTTCTTAGGTCTACCTCTCGGAGTTTTCTCTGAATCTCGCACCCCCACTATCTCTTGTTCCTCAGGGACGCTCCACGTTTCTTCTTCGGATTCTTCGAATAGTTCCGCTGGACCTCCTTTTGGCCACCTGAGGGTTTTGATTCTCGCGCGGGCTCTATCTCTTCCGTAGTCGAGTCGTGATCACCTTCGGACTAGACTTCGTTATATTTAAATGCTTGCGATGTCGTTTTGTAAATCCACTCGTATCCCGTTTTGTCTTCGGCGAATCTAACGTGCTTTGTTACAATGACATCCTGTTTCTGCGGGCACCACAATCGGTATCCCCTCGTCTGGGTAGCATAGCCAACGAATATGCATTCGACCGCTCTGTCGTCGAGCTTCTTACGTCCCTGGTCGGGTAATCGTGCGTAGGCTAGGCAACCGTAAACCTTTAGGTGACGCACACTCGGTACTGTCTCGGTCCACACTGTGAATGGAATCTGATCGCTAATTGTCGAATGGCATACTCTGTTTTTAATATAAGCTGCAGTGGTCACCGCTTCGGCCCAGAACCTTTGCGGCAAGCAAGCCGAATTTAAGCATTGATCTCGTCAAGTCTAACAGAGTCCTGTTGATCCTCTCAGCGACTCCATTCATTTGTGGCGTCTCGACGTTTGACCTTTCATGCTTGATGCCTGCGGATTTAAAAAATGTCGACAATTCTCTGTTGCAATACTCTAGGCCATTATCTGTTCGAAATCTTTTTATCTTTTTATCTCTTTCGCGCTCTACTCTAGCGATGTAGTTTTGTACGCAAGTTTTGACCTCCTCCTTGGACTTTATACACATTACTGTGACATTTCGTGAAAAATCGTCCGTAAAATTACGAAGTATCTACTTCCGCCTATTGACTTTACGGGCATAGGGCCACATAAATCCGAATGAATTAGTTCGCATACGTCTCTTGATTGTCTCGATTTCAATTTCTTACACGCGACCTTTGTAGCCTTTCCAATACAGCATTCCTCACACGTATATTTATCCATCTTCGCATGATCTAATCCAACCACGCGATCCGTTAATTTCTTTAATATATTGTTATTAACATGACAAAATCTCCGGTGCCACAAATCGTTAACGTCAATATTTACGGCATTAGCTTCGTTTAATGTATCTTTCGGCACGTTCCGATCTATCTCGACCGTTGGTATATATAAGTCATTCTGTCTATACGCTTCGCATACGACTTGCTTAGTATCGGTATTTCTAATTTTTACTTTTCCGTCTCTTATTAATAGCTCTTTCCCTTTTTTCTCTATTTGCAATACGGACATCAAATTCTTTCTAACATTTGGAACGTAGTAAACGTCTCGTAGAACTATACCTTTCTCTATGTTAGCGACGGACGTTTTTAGAAAAATATCACCCATACCTTTGGCTCGTAGGGTTGCTCCGCTCTGTTTGCTCGGGTCTGCTGCCGTATTAATTACCTCGGAGTCCATTTCTCGAAAGTTTGTGAACCAATCTCGTCGCTTACACACGTGGTTGTGTGCATTCGCTGTCCAATATCCATACATCTTCGATGTCGACGTTCAAGGACATGAGAAACGCGTCGTAATCTTTCTTCTGTTTTGTGCCGTTTTTTCTGTAGTTCCCATCCTTCCTGAATCGACAATCTCTCGCAAGGTGACCAACTTTCCTGCAATTGAAACAAGTAAACGATTTAAGTTTCTCGTTACCTGCATTTTTGGCCCTTTTATCTTCAGCTTTCTTGTTCGTGGCTAATGCCTCCTTCGGCAACACTGTTTTATCGTCAAGTCTAGATTGTCGTCTATCGTATTCCGCTAACAGAACTCTTGTAACTTCCGCCGACGTAAATTTGTCATCCGGTAAGCTCGCTAGCGCCATGTTCAGGTTTTCATAGCTGTCTGGGAGCCCAGCTAATAATGCGTATGCTAAGTCTTCGTCTTTTACCTCAGCACCAGCATCTCTGAGATTGGTGGCTGCAATTTTCGCTCTCGCGACGTACGAAGACATGTTCTCCTCACTTTTCATTTGTAAATGATAGAACGCTTTTTTCAGCTGCATGATTCTCACTCTTGATTTAGGCTCGTGAATCTGTTCGAGCATTCGCCATGCCTCGGATGCGCTCCGGCAATCTTCTATGTGTATCTGCTGGTCTATTTCGAGGCTCAAGCCTATGGCCGCCATCGCCTTATCCTCGTCGGCTCGATGTGCCTTTCTTTCTGCTGCAGTAGCCTGATCGCTTAGCTCTACCTTTCCGAGTGCGTAATCTAGTAGTCCTTTGCCTCTTAAGAGCCATTTCATTTCGGTTTTCCATGTCCGATAATTTCTGTCGGACAGCTTCTCGATCAAGGCTTCGCTCTTTTTCTCTGTGGTACTCGTCATTCTAGATCCTTCTTCCAGAATTTTCTCTGTCTGTAATAATCTTCTAACCTCTAGCTTTCCAAGAGTCTCGATCGTTTCTTCTACGCTTCTGAACGCCCTGGGCTTATAACCATTGTGAATAAAAGGCCGGTTTGCGTATAAAGAACAATGGAAATAGAAGATTTATTTCAGTACAGTCGGCGACGGCTCTCTTTACAAAGGACACTGTGAGAATGAGAGTATAATACAGTAGTGCTCGCAGCACGCGGCACGAAGAAATAGAGAGCGCGTGCGCCTCACGAAGGAACAATGATGCAGCGACCAATCGGTTGCTTATCGACTTTCTATCAGCACGAGTCCCAGAGCGATCGATCGACGCGTGCGCCGCCCATGAGTTACCGTCTGGGCGAACAATTATCTATCATTTCATATATAATTCTTTAAGATTTGGTTGATTACTTTTTAATTTAGCCCTATATCTCAATATTTGCATAAGTTAGAGCAACCAGGGACATTTCTAAAATAAAAAGTAGACATTAAAAATTTATAGTAAAATCATAGTTTTATTGCACAGTGTAAGTATACATTTAAAAAATATAGTTTTATAAGTATTATTATTTTTTAATTATATTCATCAATATAATTAAAAACCAGACCAGTTTTCTCCACATGAGAGATCAATTCTCAACTTCTCATGCAGGAGGTGCAGTTTTAAATATAAAATTTGCACACTTTTTAATTATATTGTTAATTTTTCTAATTCTATTACATTCTTTAGTTTATTATATTCTAATTAAGACTTTTCATAAATTAATGTTTTTGGACAATTTAGTATTAATTATTGGCAATTTTTCTAATTTGATTATATTTTTTCAGTGTATTTTCTACTTCTATTTCATATATAAATTTTTAAGGTTTGGTTGATTAGTTTTTGAGTTAAAGGCATATAAAATTTCTGGGAATCCGTGCATACATAAAAGCCTTATAAAGCTGAGTCTAATCAACCAAATCTTAAAGAATTATATATGAAATAAGAGTAAAATAAATTGTCAAAAAATATCAATTTATGAAAAGTCTCAATTGTTGAGACTTGGGATGTAGCCCTTAAAGGTTAAAATTTTAAGATTTTAGCAAGTTTTTTAATTCTACTATATTCTTCAGTATTTTCTACCCTTTTACATATATAATTCTTTAAGATTTGATTGATTAGTTTTTGAGTTAAAGACATTTAAAATTTCGGGGAATCCGTCCATACATAAACATGAATCTAATCAACCAAATTTTAAAGAATTTTATATGAAATAGGGGTAGAAAAGACAGAAGAATATAATAAAATTAGAAATAGCCAAATATTTCAAAACTTACAAAAGTTAGAGCAATCAAAGGCATTTCTTAAAAAATTTAAAATTTTATAAAGAAAGAAGCCCTTTACCAATTATCGCTAAATTCAATTCCATCTTTCCTTAAATAATACTTTATCGATTAAAAAAAAATTTAGCCCTATATCTCAATATTTGCATAAGTTAGAGCAACCAGGGACATTTAAAAAAAAATTAAAAATTAAAAAAAAAAGAACCTTTTTACCGATTATCGCCAAATTCAATATCAACCTTTCTTAAATGATACTTTATTGATTAAAAGAAAAATTGGCCCGATATCTTAATATTTGCTGAAGTTAAAGCAACCACGGCCATTTCTTAAAAAATTCAAAAATTTTTTTTAAAAAGAACCCCTTTACCGATCATCGCCAAATTTAATACCAACCTTCCTTGAATGATACTCTATCGATTAAAAAAAGAAACAACCCGATATCTCAATATTTGCGGAAGTTAAAGCAACCACGGACATTTCTAAAAAAATTCAAAATTTTTTTTAAAAAGAACCCCTTTACCGATCATCGCCAAATTTAATACCAACCTTCCTTGAATGATACTCTATCGATTAAAAAAAAACCAACCCGATATCTCAATATTTGCGGAAGTTAAAGCAACCACGGACATTTCTAAAAAAATTCAAAAATTCTTTTAAAAAGAACCCCTTTACCGATCATTGCCAAATTCAATACCAACCTTCCTTGAATGATGCTCTATCGATTAAAAAAAAAACAGCCCGATATCTCAATATTTGCGGAAGTTGGAGCAACCGCGGACATTTTAAAAAAAATTTAAAATTAAAAAAAAACTACCGATCATCGCCAAATTCAATACCAACCTTCCTTGAATGATACTCTATTGATTAAAAAAAAAAACAACCCAATATCTCAATATTTGCGGAAGTTAGAGCAACCACGGACATTTCTAAAAAAATTTAAAATTAAAAAAAAACTCTTTACCGATCATCGCCAAATTCAATACCAACTTTCCTTGAATGATACTCTATTGATTAAAAAAATAACAGCCCGATACCTCAATATTTATGAAAGTTAGAGCAACCGCGGACATCAAATGTACACATATACACACACACACACACACACACACACACATACGGACATTTTTTTAAATGCAATTTTTCGACGTTTTAGAACATTCTAAACACATTGGCAGCGGCAACTAAAAAAAAATTTTTTTCACGAAAACAAAGCTTCCTCTATGAGGAAACAATTTATCTGTGATTGTTCAATTTGCTGTACATAAAGATTAATGCAAGCATTATGGAATATCAATAAATACGTATGCACAGCGAACTGTCAAGTTTGTCAAATGAAGTGTGTCACAAGCTAGCCCACCTTCACTTGCTATGCGATGTACCACACCTGAGGTGCGATTCTGTAACTTGTTATGCGGATAACGATGTCGTTATGATGTCGTTACGCAGCTTTTTTCTCGCATTATACCTGCGCAACGACAATCGTTATGTGCATAACGAGTTACAGAATCGCACCCCTGAGCGCGCCAACTTTAGGCGGTCTGATTCGCTAACTCTAAATGCTTATAATTCAAAAACTATTATAGCCTTAACATTTTCGCATAAGAATTTTCTTCTTAGAATGTCCCACAGAATTTGTCAGTGAAACGGTGACCGAGCTTTTTGGGACACCCTGTATATTTACCTCGAAAAAAATCGAAGTAATATATTTATTACAAAAAAAAAGAAATGATCTTTAAATTATGCGCCAATTAAATATATATTATATCGAAAAATAACTATTGTTCTTTTAAAAATGTATTCCCATTAGTAGGTAGTCTATGAGAGTTCTAAATTTTCTGTGGGCGAGGGGAAAGCGGGGCACACGGGTTCCACGTAGTACCTAGAGGGACTCATAGATGGCGTTCGCGACCAAGATCACGGTCGATAATATCGATCGAGGTCACGCGATCTCTTTTACCATCTAAACTAGTCACGTGGTTTTTTTTTACCATCCGAATTAGTCCGATGGTACATGCGATTGCTAACTGTACGTAGATAACATACCGAACAAGATTTAATAAGTTGTTTATTGATTATACATATCGACCGCGATGTTAGTTGCAAGCGTGCCCTATGAGGTGTTCTCTATGCCCGGTGGTGGTGGTGGTGGGGGGTGTGGGGCCTGTGGAACAAGATACCGAAGGGGGATCGTGCAATTGCGTTGATAGGTCCGCGTTTGAGAAGGAGGGGGAGGGGGAATTTAGGCACGTTTGTCGGGACACAGTGTAATATTTAAAATAACCTAAGGGTGATCAGCTATAATTTATGACATCGACAATAAATTATCGTAACGTCGGTTTGTCTTTTTTTCTTTTCTTCTTTCTGTGGAGATCCCTTTGTCGAGGGCTTCGTGTTCGAACATGTTTCACGACGCCATTTTGGAGTTGTTAGGTCACGTACTACGTTTCTTTCTCTCGCTCGACTCATTTCCCTTCGCGTTCTCGAACTTTCTTTCCTCCTCTTCGGTATTTTAATATTTTAATATTTTAAATAATTTAATTATTTTATTAGTTCCTTAAATTTATAGTTTAAGAAAGAGACATTATCGCAACGTATAATTTAAACAAGGAATAGAGGAGAAGAAGGTGGAAAGAGAAAATAATATAAAATTGTTTACCGTGTTATTGTACATTTATTCATGTTGTACATTTATTCATGTTGTACATTTATTCATGTTAAATCTTTTTTACAAGATATGTGTGCTGCGAGGTTTATTAAAACTGAAACAAAGAAAATACAATTAAGTATGTAAAAATGTATGCACAATTATATATGTATATACGCAAAATTTCAGTACTCACTCATTGTGCCGGTTCTTCCACGATTCGTTTCCAGTGTCCATCTTATAAAAATTCTAATTCTCCCAAATCCACTGATGCTCCAATGTCCGATGTTTAGGGCACCACTTGTACATGCGGCTGGCTAATTGCGATCGATCTACTTGATTAACGTCTTGACCCACGTCTTGATTTTTATCCACATTCGCGTACTCACGATCCAAAAAACATTTCGGTTTTGATAGTGGTGGTTTGCGTTGCAATTCATACACAGAATCATCGCTTAAAGATTTAGTTGAATACACTGTGTTGAAAAAATAATCTTGAACTACAGCACAGCATGTCTTAATATCAAGAGAAACGTGTTCAAAACACATATCTCGTATATCTGTAATATTACAGGTCTGCAATACTTGATGTTTAGGACACCACTTGTTAGTTCGAGTGAGCACGTTTCGAAATCCAAGTTCTCGATCGCGAAGATTATGCACAATCGATGAACAATAATGTTTAGCCATTCCCGCGTTGTCCATATTTAACAGTTACAGCGTGTTCGAATTTTTTCAAAACTCGATACGACGAGAACGTAACTAACTAACGTCCGTGCTCGCCGGAAAAACTAACTAAAATGCTGTAGATTTTATTTACCAAGGTTGAATTTTCTTGGAAAATTCTGGAAGTTTCTTGGAAAATTCTGGAAGCTTTTGTCAAGGGCTGCATGTCGGGACATGTTACATTGCACTATTTGTGCCAACATTTTGGAACATAGGTACATATAAAACAGCAGGGTATGGCGCGACTGATACCCGTCATGGTTTTTCTATTTCAAGAAATAACCCTTTATATCTTCGCGGCTGTAAGAAAAAAGCGTTATAGAATTGAGCGCCGATGACAGGCCGCTATAATTTATGACCAAGTATCGTGACGCCGAGATGTCGTCTTTACTTTATTTTTTGTGAAGAGCCTTTTATCTGGGCTACGTGTTCGGATATGGTATATTGCACTATTTGTACCAACATTTTGGAACATAGGTACATACAAAACAGCAGGGTATGGCGCGACTGATACCCGTCATGGTTTTTCTATTTCAAGAAATAACTCTTTATATCTTCGCAGCTGTAAGAGAAAAGCGTTATAGAATTGAGCGCTGATGACAGGCAGCTATAATTTATGACCAAGTATCGTGACGCCGAGATGTCGTCTTTACTTTATTTTTTGTGAAGAGCCTTTTATCTGGGCTACGTGTCCGGATATGGTATATTGCACCATTTTTTGTGTCAAAATTTTTTTTAGAAACATATCCAGATTCAAATTTTAAGGGATGTTACTTCTCTTTACAATGCTTTTGGAAAGAGAGAGAAAAAGCGATAGACGAAAATGTATAAAAATGGAGAACGAAAGGCACCAAAATCGCAGTATACGCTTAGCATCAGCCCCGTGATTCTGCTTTGTGTCGTATATAAAGTCTTATACTATATACGTTCAGTACCAGTGTAAGTGCGCGCAAGTTAATAAAAAGTAAAGTGATTGATAAGTGACGTTACGAATATTGTTCTCAAAAATAATAGAACGAGAGAATATTAATTGGGAGGACATAATGGACGTAGATTCATCCGATGAAGAAGATCGCGCATTATCTGACGACAGTGGACGCAATTCACCAGGGGATCACCAACGAACTGAAAAAATTGTATATCGCGACGAGATTCTCGCGCTAAGTGGGCGCACTAAGTGTTGCGCAATAATTTTTTACTACTCATTGGGCAATGACTATCGAGTATGCATGTCATGCATGATTGACATAGCGCCTAACACACAAGATATTATGTACGCCGTACGCAGACACGTAATTGAGCTGCATGACGCAATTGAGGGCCGGTACTGCTCCAATTGCAGGCAAGAATTATATCAAATCTTGCCATGCAATATGTGTCCTATTTGCACAGAGATGTAAAAGGACTTAATATTGTAAAAAAAGACATTTCAATATGGACCGTTTAAGAGAGCAAGTGCAAGAGCTCTCGGAGCAATCCGCTCGACTGAATTCGAGGGAAGAATTCACCGCGTGGGAGCAGCGATGCGACGAGATAATCGAGGAAGGACGTAGTTGCACCAAACGTCCACGATTATCCGTTCACGATAGACAATCTTCGGTGGCTCAAATCACGCGACTCGAAAGTTTGAAAGACTCGGTACGCCAACGTTTCGTGCATGCGGGCGCCGGATACAGTGCGAGTGCGAGTGAGACAGGACTCCGATGGTGCGATATTGATACGGCCTTTATAAGTCGTATACAGACTGGTGCGGTAATAAACTTAAAACATATAGTGCCTCGCCAGTTTCTCGAAGATGCCAGAGACATTGTGCTCGATCGTGTGCGGACCATCATGCGAGAGCATGAAAATGTGAAGGTGAATACCGTGTTCAACGGTGAATTTGTGACAGGTGATAAACGTGCGGATAAAAGTTTCGCTACGGGAAACTTTGAACTTTTTCGTACGTCCGACCTGTGTGAGTGGTATGAGCAACGCGTTATCGAGCCTACGTTAGCCACCTTGGAGGAATTTCAAGAACGTGATAGTGGGTGGGCGTTGTCGCGTATACTGAACTTGACGGTAAATATAAACAAGTACAATCCTTTGCACGCGGGGTGTGTTGTGGAAATGCCGCGAGAGATAATGAAAAAGAAAGCGGTGATCAACGTGCAGACAAAGGACAATGCGTGTTTCGCGTGGTCGGTGGTGGCTGCTCTGCGTCCAGCCGAAACAAATGCAAATAAACCATTCTCGTACCCCCATTATACGTCGGTGCTAAATCTTAAGGACATTGTGTTTCCAATGACGTTAAACCAAATTAAGAAGTTTGAACGACTCAACGACGTGTCGATAAATGTATATACTGTCGAGCAACAAGAGCCGCTGAAAATTCTCCCGATACGACTCACCGACAGTAAAAAGAATAGTCACGTCAATTTGCTGTACCTGCCAGATCCGCGAGACGACAACGTGGGACATTTCGCGTGGATAAAGAACCTGTCCCGCCTCGTGAGCTCGCAGTTGAGCAAACACAATGGCCGGACATACTTTTGCGATCGGTGAGTACTTATATACATTTTATATAAAATAAAAATTGAAATAAATTATTCCTTGTTTAAAAAAGATAATAAACAATTATGTTTTTTTTTTCAGATGCCTACACTACTTCATTTCGAGCAAGAGATTGGAAGCCCACGCCATTGATTGCCGAAAGATGAACGACTGCGCAATCCAACTACCGAGCGACAACGACAAGTGGCTGAGCTTTAAAAACTGCAGCAGGAAGGAGCGGCTCCCGTTTGTTGTATACGCCGACCTTGAACGCACCCTAGAGAAAACGGATGCTGATCAGCAAGCGTCAACCTACATGTCTCAACATCATCAGGTATTCAGCATAGGGTACTACCTACAGTGCTCGTACGACAATTCGTTGTCTGTATATCGGTTTCGTCGCGATAGAGATTGTATTGCGTGGTTCGCCAACGAACTAAAGGAATTAGCGCATCGCGTAAAAGGTATTTTATCCGCAAATGTCCCCATGGCAAGCATAACGCGAGACGAATGGGAAAAGTTTAATACAGCTACGCAATGTCACGTATGTGAAAAACCGTTTGCGCCAGACGACACGCGGGTAAGCGATCATTGCCATCTGACCGGTCGGTATAGAGGTCCCGCGCATTCAAATTGTAATTTGAATTATAAAGATTCGCACTTCATTCCCATTGTATTTCTTAATTTATCCGGCTACGATTCACATTTCATTATTAAAGAAATTGCTACCACGTTTGAGGGCAAAATTGATTTGTTACCGATAACGAAGGAAAAATATATTTCATTCACAAAGCATGTTAATGATACCGCCGAGAGATCCAAGTCACAAAATTGTGTAAAGTTACGTTTTATAGATTCATATAAATTTCTAAGTAGCAGCCTCAATAAATTAGCATGTTTTCTGTGCAGAGATAAATTAAAAATTGTGCGTTCTGAATTTTCGCAATTATCGACCGATGATTTTGATCTTTTGACGCGAAAAGGTGTATTTCCGTACGAATACATTGACTGCGTCGAAAAATTGGAGGACCCATGCTTACCACCGCGCGAATCGTTTTACAGTTCTTTGACCGGTAACACTATATCCGAGAGCGATTACGAGCACGCCGCGAACGTCTGGCGACGGTTTTCCATTCAAACCTTGGGCGAATACAGCGATCTATATCTAAAGACCGATGTCTTGTTGTTGGCCGACATATTTGAAAATTTCCGCGATAGCTGTGTCGCGAGTTATGGATTAGATCCTGCGCATTATTATACTTTGCCAGGTTTCACGTGGGACGCCATGTTGAAATATACACGCATAAATTTTAAACTGCTCACCGACATTGACATGGTAATGTTTATCGAACGCGGTATTCGCGGCGGCCTCAGTCAATGTTCCGGTAGATATGCGCGAGCCAATAACAAGTACATGCAATCGTACGATCCATCGAAACCACCGTCGTACTTGATGTACTTTGACGTCAATAATTTGTACGGATGGGCAATGTGAACCATTACCTTATGCAAATTTTCGATGGATCGACGATATTTCGAACTTTGATGCGAGCGCGATCGCTTCGAATTCCCCGACTGGTTATGTTCTAGAAGTCGATCTCGAGTATCCGCGACATTTGCACGACGCGCATGCTGACCTACCGTTCTGTCCGACGCGCGATAAACCACCCGGAAAACGGCAAGAAAAACTTCTCGCAACTCTTTACGATAAGAAACGTTACGTCATACATTACCGTAACTTACAGCAATGTATTCGTCACGGTCTTCGCGTTACAAAGGTACACCGCGTATTGGAATTTTCGCAATCTCCATGGCTCCGCGATTACATAGAACTTAATACGACATTTGGAACGCGCGCGACAAACGATTTCGAAAAGAACTTATATAAATTGATGAATAACGCGGTTTTCGGAAAAACCATGGAGAATTTACCCAATCACGTAGATGTTAAACTACTGACAAAATGGAATGGGAGATACGGTGCTGAAGCAATGATCGCGAAACCAAATTTCTATAGCAGAAGTATTTTTTCGGAAAATTTGGTTGCCGTTGAGCTGCGTAGACTCGAGGTGATGTTTAACAAACCTATCTACGTGGGCATGTGTATCCTCGACATATCCAAGACGTGTTTGTACGAATTTCATCACGAGTACATGTTACCACTGTATAGCGACAAGTGTAAAGTTATGTATACCGACACGGACAGTTTG
Source organism: Harpagoxenus sublaevis (assembly GCA_030770355.1). Taxonomy (NCBI): domain Eukaryota; kingdom Metazoa; phylum Arthropoda; class Insecta; order Hymenoptera; family Formicidae; genus Harpagoxenus; species Harpagoxenus sublaevis. The sequence goes on from JASTWR010002229.1 coordinate 14,371, forward strand.
ATCTATCATATAGAGTGCGAGAATGTGTACGAAAACGTGAAACGCGACATTGATAGATTCGATACGAGCGATTACGCCGCGGACAACGCGTACGGTATACCACTTGTGAATAAAAAAGTACCGGGATTGATGAAAGATGAAAATAACGGCGCGATTATGACCAAATTCGTCGGACTCAGGGCGAAAATGTATGCGTTGAGGGTAGATGGTAAAAAGGACACAAAAAAGGCGAAAGGCATCAAAAGTAACGTCGTAGCGCGGACCATAACGTTCGACGATTACACGCAGTGTCTGCGAGATGAAATTGAAATGACTCGTCGCCAGTCGTGTATAAGATCGAGGCTGCACGAAGTGTATACAGTGTCCGAAACGAAAATCGCTCTGAGTCCATACGACGATAAGCGATACATTGTGCCCGATTCTACCGATTATTCTACGTTGTCATGGGGACATTATAAAATAATTGTAACGTAATTTAGTATAATGTAGTATAATGTAGTGTAATAAAGATATCGTATTTCATTTATATATATATCTATTGTATATTTCTTATACATATTGTATAATAATAAAGATATTGTATTTTATATTTTTATATATATATTGTATATTTCTTATATATGTCATATAATAATAAAGATGTCGTTTCATTATTTTTTTATATGTATATCGTATATTTCTCATATGTTGTGTACATATTTTTATATAGTAAAAAAATTAATGCAGCCTGTATAAAATTAAACCACATTGTCCTTGTGTATCCAAGAGTTGTGCAATCCATCGAATCCCAGCCATTTCACGTAAACTTTATCGCCCCTCCTGCGAAGTACTTTCTCCACGAGATATACGTCCGGGTAAGTCGCACGATGCAACTCGTGCTCGTAGAACGCTCCAGCGATAGATTTTCCACGATAGTCCTCGAGTAGATAGGTTACGGGATTAGTATGCTGCACTTTAACGATTTTAAACACCTCGGTGGTCCAATTCGGCGTGTAACCTTTGCGACCCGTTTTCCTTCGGTCTCGCCAGCCGAAGGGGCGCTGCCGCAAATTCACTAATATGATAGACGGTAGCTCCGAGGTATCCGCGACAGAATTTCTTCGAGGTATCTACGGTAACAGATTCTTTCGCTAAAGATTCCGTATGGGCGCCAGGTGCGATTACGCGCACCACGTTTTATCAATACGACGCAAATATACATCCACAGCCCGAACGCAAGCTCAGGGCGTCGGTTACGTTGTTCGTTGTGAGGAGAGTGGGAGAGGGAGCGCAGCGCAATCAACACAAATCAAATAATAAAGAACATTGTATTTCAAATGAAAGGGATCAATATATATGTATCGAAATCGGGCCGCCTTGCCGGCGACCGTCGCTCAAAGCAACGTCTCGGACGTCCGTTGCCCTACTCGCAATCGCGCAGATACCGCACGTTCGCAATCGCGCGGATACCGCACGCTCTACTCGCGAAACGCGAATCACACACACACACGAATCAGTCACGCATCTCATTCACACTAGTTAAACGCGGGTCTCATGCTCTCTTACGCGAGCAGCATGCCCGCGGCACGCGAATCGCCGCTACGCAAATTATCACACACGCACTTAGATTTACACACACACACACTTGGCCGCCCCGCTCGCGGCGTACGCTAAACGACAATGGATGCGGCAATTAACCGGCAGACACGAAACGACATTAATACAACGTAAATGTAACGGACGACACTTTACACGGGAACGGATCGGTATACGCGAAATGGTCTCTACTACACACGCACCCGGTAAACTAATCGGTAGTCGCGAAATGATACCTATACAACGACGATGTAGCACACCCGTACTACTTTCCCCGGCGAGAGATCGCGACAATACTTGCATGCACCGGTGACGCAATGTATCCGCGGGACTCCTTCGGGTACGCACAAAAACTCGCACGCGCGCGAGAGCGCGGCGCAATATCACACGGGGAGCGTTACCGCGCCGCTTGCCCGTGGAATTTTCCCCCAAATAGACACGACAATGATCCACGGTACTAATCGCGACTTTAACACACTAAACGCGAAATACCGGTAGTCTCGATACACTGAACGCGGTACGCTTATTACGATCTCGACGCGAGAGACAAACACTAAGCGGTAATTGACGCAATATACGCGAGACAATGATAGTCTCGACACAATGAACGCGATACGGTAAACATAACTTATACGCACGAAACACGAAATGACTGTCGGCCGCGCAAGAGTTTCCGGGAAGGGCTTCACAATATACTTTCTGGGCACGATCTCGGCCGGGCTCGCGAGCACAAAGTTAATTCCGACGGAAGTCGGTACCAGCAAACGGTATTCTAATCGGTAATGGTTACTAATGATAGCCTAATGCCCTGGCCGAGATCGAGCCAACGGTAACGCGGTAGTACCGGAGTGGAGATCTTACAAGTTTCTGCCGTTCCTCGCTGCTCGGTCGATTCGCTCTCTCGGGCTGTGCTCTGGGGATGGCTCCTCGTTCAGCGCTCGCACGACAGTGAAGAGCGGCCGGCCCGGCGAGAACACGTTGGGCCTCCGCGCATGCGCTCCAAGCTCGCGATGTTCCGTCCCGCCGATCCGTCGCGCGCGCCGCCGTGTTCGCGGCGCCGCTTCTAGTGCTTTTCTGCCTGCCCGCGATCCTTTGAATCGGCTGCCATCACGTGTGGGCCCTTCTCAGCTTTAGCCCGGCTGGCCAGGCCATGGCTATGCTGCTCGGTGTCCTGGATATCGTCGGGGAGGCATCTGGGTCGCTTGCCCGCGCCGCGGTAGCGGTGTCGCGCCCTTCCCTGTGTGACGGTACGGCCCGGGGTGCAGTGTGCGAGGCATTCTGCGCGTCTCCGCGGCGGTAGGCCCAAGTGACTCGCCCGTCGGCCAGCCATTCCGTTCAGCGTTCCCCAAGCTTCCTTCTCTCCCTCGTTGCGACATACGTCGTTACATCGGTCCTCCGTGGATCGTCCGCTCCGGCACCACCTGTCGTATCTACAAAGCTCGCTCGCAAATTAGTTAAGTCGCGAATAACCCTCCCGTACTCCGGTCGAGGCGCCATCCCCGACCCTCCCCTCGGCCGAGCTACCGTCTGGGCGGTGGACATGACAATGTCACGTCACACCTTTTTCGAAAATCGTCTTGTATTTGTTAACGCGTACCGGGTCGCCTGCTTTGAACTTTGCCGGACCCGCGATCTTTATCGCGCTGTACACCGTACCCAGGAGTTTTTCAGCGATCGCGGGAGTAACTTCGACGGGTCGCATACCGACCGTTCGATGCTTGCGCGCGTTGTAATCCGTGACGAGACGCGGCAGCATGTCGACCCATTTGTAATTTCCGTTGAGCGTAAACATCTTCCACATGTCGTTCTTTAACGTGCGATTGAATCGCTCGACGACCGATGCCTTCATCACCGAATATCTACTATAATAAGTCTCTAATCTCTGTCTGTCTGTCTGTCTGTCCGCGAACTACTCATTCATTAATGGACCGAATTTTAAAGAAGTGTACACGAAATAGGGGTAGAATTTCCCGGGGATGGCGACGATGGGGTTAGATTTTGTTTTACCGATTTCCTTGAAAGCGGCGCCAAAATTTTGCTAATTTTACGGGGATGTATATCGGGGATGTATATGAAATTACGGGGATGTATATGAAATAGGGGTAGAATTTCCCGGGGAGTGCCATAAATTGTATAATTTTTCGTTACCGATCTTATTGGAAGTTGGTTCCGAGAATTTCCCGGGGAGTGCCATAAATTGTATAATTTTTCGTTACCGATCTTATTGGAAGTTGGTTCCGAAATTTTCCAATTTTTCCGGAAAGAATTGACCGAATCTCAATTACACGAAATAGGGGTAGAATTTCCCGGGGATGGCGACGATGGGTTAGATTTTTGTTTTACCGATTTCCTTGAAAGCGGCGCCAAAATTTTGCTAATTTTACGGGGATGTATATCGGGGAAGTATATGAAATTACGGGGATGTATATGAAATAGGGGGTAGAATTTCCCGGGGAGTGCCATAAATTGTATAATGTTTCGTTACCGATCTTATTGGAAGTTGGTTCCGAAATTTTTCCAATTTTTCCGGAAAGAATTGACCGAATCTCAATTTTGCTAAATTAAAAGAATTTGGTACCGGTTTCAAGAAAATTGGTTTAAGAAAAATTAAACCCATCGACGCCATCCCCGAAAAATTAGAAAATTTTTGGCACCGGTTTCAAGAAAATAGGTCCATTAATAAATGAGTAGTTTTTGCGGGCAGAACCGATTTTCTTGAAACCGGTGCAAACATTTTTCTAATTTTTCGGGGATGGCGACGATGGGTTAACTAGCTTTTTGGCCCGCGTGAAGCTATAATCGTTTAGTAAATTACTTTAAAAAATTTTAATTTAGAGTATTTTAATTTAATTTAAAACCATCTCACAGCCCTTTCTAAATATATTTGAAATACCTCCAACACATCCTTAAAATCGTTATAACTTAGTAACCGTTTAGTGGACAGAAATATAAACCATTTATAACAATTTATAACAAGAAAGGAAAAAGATCTAATCAGTATATGAAGGGGTAAAGGGGGATAGGAAATGATTAACATTACTCATAGGTTAGTAATAGATGATGTAAAATGTATTAAAAATTTAGAAAGATAAAAAAATCATATATTGATCAGTTTTCGATGAAATGTTAATATATAATGTCGATTATCGAAGTTTGAAATTCAATTGTTTTGATATAAACTATTTGAAGTTTTGAAAGATTAGTTTGTACTCTAATAAAAAGTAATTGGAAAATATTCCTTTGAAAGAATAAGGAAACATCAAAAGAAGAAATAGAATTAAAGGTGCAAAAGTGATAGAGAAAAGTGGATGAGAATCGAGTGAGAGAGAGAAGGAGAGGACAAGAACTGGAACGAAAGAGTAAAAAGTGAGTTTAGGTTTGAGCAAATAAATGTGCGGGTTAGAAAAAACGTAGACATTGAAATTAAGATATGTAATAATGACACATTGTGCGGAATTATTAAATGTTTAAAATTAAAGAAATAAATATTTTATTAATATAAAACAGAATAAGCACGTGATAGAAAGAATTGGAGCACAAAGAACATCTCTGGAAAAAAAAATGTGCTTTAAGTAGACGGATAATAAGAGACCCGAGAACGCATAGAAATAATTATAAGAGAAATAACGTAAATTGGAACAAAAGATAAGAACAAGTAAGTTTAAACTATACAGTAAATAAAGGACAAAGCAAAGCTGAGAAATGTAGGTGTTTATTAATTAGAGGCGGAAAGTGCAGGCAGACAGAAATGTAAACGATTAAATAAGTAAATAAGTAATGTATAATAGGTGTATTGCTTGCACTTTTAATAATTAGAATCTTCGCTTTCTTTTATAACAAAAAAAGAAAAAGATCTAATCAGTATATGAAGGGGAAAGGGGGATAGGATAATAAAGTGGGTAAGATGACGAAGTAGAAAATTAATTTATAATAAAAATATATAGAAAGTGTACTAATGTTCAATCACTCATGGATGTATCGGAGATACTATCCCTGTTAATAGTTAAACTTTCATAAAAAATTACTAAATGAAGACTTTGCATGTCAAACAATTCAAAATTTTTTATATGTTAGAAAGGATTACCTTTAATAATTTGGGTGTTTGTCATTAAATAATTAGTATTGTTTATATAATTTAAAAAAATTTTTTTTTAGCAAAAACTTGAAATTTAAAATACAATATCAATGACGTGTTTTATATATAAAAAAAGTTTTAGTTAATCCCTGTTAATAGTTAAACTTTCAATAAAAATTTAAAAGAAGTTTTAGTTTATCCCTGTTAATAGTTTTTCAATAAAAAATTAGTAAAATGACTTTGCATGTCAAACAATTCAAATTTTTTTATATGTTAGAAAGGATTACCGTTAATAATTTGGGTGTTTTTTTGTCATTTAAATAATTAGTATTGTTTATATAATTTAAAAAAATTTTTTTTTAGCAAAAACTTGAAATTTAAAATACAATATCAATGATGTGTTTTATATATAAAAAAAGTTTTAGAAATCTTACTTTTTTATTAATATTTACAGCAAAAATGTCGATTCTCCATAAGGGGTAATGTTAATTTTATCAGCTTTAAACTTAAATAACTCTTATAATCATTTAGTAAATCACTTAAAAATTTTACAGTTTTTTCAATTTAGAAACATCTCTCTCTCACAGCCCTTTCTAAATATATTTAAAATATCTCTAATATATCTTTAAAATCGTTATAACTTAGCAACCGTTTAGTGGATTTGTTTCAACTTTCTTTCCAGTACATCAAGAAGACTAAAAGAACAATCTCACAAAATTTTTATCAACTTCGTACTATTTTGAAAGATCGATCCAATACATCCTTAAAAACTTAATAAAAAAATTAATAATCTCACATAGTTGGAATTCAATTTGTCCAACAAAGTGGATATAAGAGAAATGTGTTTTGGATGTACCCAGAAGAAACATTAGGGAGTTTGTTCAAAAGAAGGCACAATAAAAATTAAAAATTTTCCAAATTAAAATAAAAAATAAATATAGTGAAAAACATAAACAATAACGTATTAAATAAAATTTTTTGCATAACATTTATTTATTTCCGAATAAATGGTAACATTTATAGGAATATCAGGCAACACAAAGAAAGCAATTGACAGAAAACGGTAAATAGGTCTATTTTGAAAAAATGCCTAGAAAGAGAAAAGGTGGAAATTTGAATAAAGTGAGTTGCGAGGGCAGGCGCAAACAAAAAATACGAAAAAATGAGAGTATGGAAGAAAGGATTGAGAGAATGGAAGATGATGCAAGGAGACATGCTCAGCAGAGGACCCAAGAAAATGATGAGGCAAGGACGGAACGAACGACTAGAAGCAGATGCTCAGAGACATGTTCAGAAGAGGGGCAATGAAAATGAAGAGGCAAGATCTCAACGACTTGAAGTTGATGCTAAGAGAATGGCTCAAAAGAGGGAGGATGAAAATGAAGAGGCAAGATCTCAACGACTTGAAGTTGATGCTAAGAGAAAGGCTCAAAAGAGGGAGGATGAAAATGAAGAGGAAAGGAGTCAACGACTGGAAATTGATGCACAAAGACATGCACAGAAAGATGATCGGAGAAAAGCGCCAAGCCAAACAGTTGAATCATCAGGTGGCACTAATTGCTAAAGGCAATAAAATAATGTGCCTGTTCACACACTTGGTCAGATGAAAGTCGAAGCCAATTTTGCAAATCGTTAAACTTTGCATGTGAAAAGCCACAAGATGGAAAATTCAGATATTGTTGCCAAAAGGGCAAGCTTAGGTTAAAGCCGATAGATTGTCCAGAATTTCTAAAAAAATTATATAAGGGAAATAATGCTCACTCTAAGAATTTCCAAGATAATATTCGTTCGTATAACAGCGCATTAGCAATGGCTTCAATGGGTGCTCCCGGAAATAAGAATCCATTGGATGTAGTAAACATTGCTCCTTATTGCTTGAAGATACATGGGCAATATCATCATTTGACCTCGACGGCAATGCGCCCAGGAGAAGGGCAAGCCCCTCGCTTTGCACAGCTTTACTTTATGGATACGGAAGAAGCTGTAAATCATAGAATGAATAACCAGGCAAACAAAGGGTGTGATCCAGCCTTGATGAGAGAATTATCATGCTTAATGGATCAATGCAATGAATTTGCCAAGACATTTAAAATGATGAGACAAGTTGAAAGAGATCTTAATCCTAAAGGTACTCAAGCCCCAAATTTGATGCTATCTTTTCGAAAAGATCCAAAACAAGATCAAAGAAGATACAATGCTCCAGGAGCAAATGAAATAGCCGTGGTCTTTCAGAATGTTGATGGTGAGCCTCCATTTGAGAGAGACATACGAATATATAACAAAAATTCGAACGATGTCCAACAAATTTCAATTCTGGATAAAAGGTGTGATCCAAGTGTTACCTTTGTTATATCCATACGGTAACAATGGATGGCATTCAGAATTGAAATCTAATAATCCTCAATTTCAAGGATTTTAAAGTATCTCAAATGAATTATTATGCATACTTGCTGGCTCCAAGAGCAGAATTTAGCCATTTAAAAGGCAGGAAAATTAGAGGTGTCAGTTCATACTTGATGCCTATATGAAAACTGAAGCGAATAGGCTCAATTATATTAAATTGAATCAGCCCCAATTAAGAGCTGACTTTATTCAGGATTAATGGATCACCTTGATAATCGAGCACAAAATATAGGAATAAAAGCTGTGTACTGTAATATTACCGTCCTCATTCATGGGCAGTCCCAGAAACATGCAGGAAAGGTATCAGGATGCAATGTCTTTGGTGAGAAAGTATGGTAAACCAGATATTTTTTTCTAACGATAACTTGCAATCCTCAATACCCTGAAATTAAGGAAAACCTAGATGGATGCCGAGTAGATATCGACCAGATTTGGTCGCAAAAAAACATTCAACTTGGATGTCAAAGAGATTATGAAGATCTTATTAAAAATGAAATTTTTGGTAAAATTATAGCCTATGCAGGTGTGATTGAGTTCCAAAAAAAGGGACTACCACATTTGCATTTACTTGCTATGTTAAGTGAGGAGAAAAGCCTCGAGTACAAGAAGTCATTGATATGATGGTATGGGCTGAAATTCCTGATGAAGAAAGATATCAGAACTTAATGCGAAAGTTCTAAAGCATATGATTCATGGTCCGTGTGGCGATCCGAACAAGAGATATCCTTGCACTGGGGAAGATGGAAAATGCTCAAAAGACTTTCCAAAGAGTTTCGAGACGAAACAAATGCAAATGTAAATGGATATCCCATGTATCAACGAAAGAATACAGGGAAAAAATATATGTCAGAGGCAAAGAAATTGACAATCGATGGGTGGTGCCATATTCGCCATTTAATTATGAAATATGATCGGCATACAAATTTGGAAATATGCTCAACAGTGAAGAGTGTAAAATACTTATACAAGTACATTCACAAAGGATTGACTGTGCAGCAATTGAAGTGCAAGCACGAGATGGCACAAGGCTCATTAAAGTAGATGAGATGAGGTTAAATCATTCTTGGATGCAAGATATGTTAGTGCACCAGAGGCAATGTGGAGACTGAATGGATACGATCTGTTCATGAAGTCTCACACAGTATAAGATTGGCAGTTCATTTGCCTAATCGACAAATGGTTTATTTCCGAGAGGGAAATGAAGAACAAGCAGCGCAAAGAGAGCTCACACGAGATACTACGCTAACTGCATGGTTCAAATTAAATCAATCTGATGAAAATGTGAAAGATTATCTTTACACAGAGATTCCTTTTTACTATGTTTTTGAAAAGAAAGAAACAAAATGGAAAAACAACGCCAAAAAGGTGTTTTGAAAAGATAATTACAAGGCTCTACACAGTGAGCATCAAAGACACTGAGAGATTTTATCTCC